>JALNQF010000789.1:0-14141 GCA_028456385.1 Ophiosphaerella korrae | reverse complement strand
AGCGAAAGGGTTGAACAGGCCAAATGCAGTATCTAAGCTGGCCATTGTGTTTAGAACGTGATTTTACGAGAAATAACCATAAGAAAACTCTGCTTAACCATGGGAAAACTCGGCCTAACCATGGGAAAATTCGGCCTAACCATGGGCTGAACGTCGGCTGTATTTCGGTGCCTCTTCTTGGTTAGGCCCATGGCATCCTTGGCAAACCCATGGTTAGATGACATGCAGCCTGGTCGCGAGTTAGAGCTCTGCTCCATACGATTCAGGTAAGCCCGCAGCAGCAGTAAGCGAGCCGCACGAGCCGTTCGAGCTGCTCCACTGTATATAAGTAGCCCAGCTCAGATAGCTCTTCAATAAATCATCATCTCCCACTCATTCCTGAGCTCGCATCTCGCAACAGAATGTCCTTTATATAGCGGCACCGGGAAACAAGACAAGCTAGATTGTTGTCTCTACTATAGTAAGGGTGTATAGACTACTTTAGACTTAAAATAATAGTAACGCCTACACTACACATTACGTTAGGGTTGGTTAGGATAGTCTAGTACAAATTAACGCTTTTATCTCGCTGTTGATGATCCGTGCTGCACAAAGGTGTTGGGGGCCCACCCTATTTGCCGGATACTACGGCACGTGAGCAGCCCTTTCCGCGGTAAACACCTGTGTGCGCGATGAACACTATCGAGGTGTTCGTCTCAATGAATTGGTAAAGCGCATGGCAACCCAATGCCCGAGAACCCAGATGAAAAAGATTGCCAGGGTCCCCTGCCTGGCTTGCGGCTAGTTTTCGCGTCATATCAGCGTGCACGCGCTTCCAACACACGAATACAGCTTACTGGCAAATGATTGTTCAGAGTATTTATATGGTTGTGTTCTGTCCTTATTTGTAGGGCAAATTGGTAAAAGGCTCATTTTCGCCCTTTAGAGCCTGGGTTGCTTTCGCCATCTGTATAATTACGTGTTTCCTCTCGTCGACTCCTGCGACCTGCTAGCGTCATAAATATTTGCCCTACTAGCCGGAAGGTACTACGATCGCTGGCGCCCTAGAAAAGTGTAAAGTGACTGTCATGCCGCAAGAGTGAAGGCATGAGCATGTTGACGTAGGGAGAGCTGAGCAACAGTCGGGGGCTCGGCCTGAGTCGTAGGTCGTTTCTATGGACGCGATGCTGTTAACGGGGTAGGTCGCTAGAAATTTCCCGAAGGGCTTTTGTTGTCTCATAAAGTTCACATGTGTGTAATGCTGTTGATAACAGGTTGCCTACACTCTAGAGCGGGTAGCGCTAAGTTTCATCCTGCGCGATCGATCACCCACCTGCTAAACTGCTCCGCATGCTTCGACGCTCACCCTGAGCGACAAATCCTCGGTTCAGGGCTAAAGCCCGCGCTGAATTTCCCGAGCCGATGCATGCGGCAACCCAGGCGCGCCACCATCCATAACTACAATATGAGTGAAGTAGCTATCTGCTCTCAGTGTTTGTCAGCCAACGAGAACCCCGCGCTGAACGTCTGCGCCTCAATTGCACCTAACCGCTGAGCCCAACATGGTAACTCACACACAAGTTTCATTATCGACACATCTAAAACTCATTCACATCAATCCACGTGTTTTTCTCTTGACCATGTGCACTTACGGCATAACTCGCGCTATTCAAGGCGAATGCACAAAGCAGCCACAGCATAAAATAGAGACACGCCTACGAAAAAGATGTCGGCAGTCACCGAAGCCAGGCGCTGCATGCGCAAATCCGACGCATGACGCAGCATTGGATCAACTTCCTTCAAGGAAAGGGGGGGCGTGCCCAGCATGCCGTGATTCGGGCATAGCGCTCGAAGTCTACCAAATCAAATGGGTAAGACAATGCGTACGCTCCAACACATGCTCGCTAAGCATTCATGAATACAGGTGGATGCCAATGGCTAGACGGCAAAGCATGGGTAGGGTGAAATTTAGATTGTGGGTGAAAGGATGGACATCTCAGCGGCCATGGGAGCCCACGAAAATCTTGTCATTTAAGTGGGAAACGCTTCTAGTTCTTGAATGATTTCGCTCATTGAGCTGGCATCGCCATACCAGCATTTCTGTATGACCTGGCCAAGGGGAAGATGTGTGGTATCGGGAAAGTGTTCAGTTGTGTATAGCTCTTCAACCTGCTTGTATGGATCATCCGATGCTTCGAGTTCATGGTGGGGTGGTCTCCCAGTCGAAATTTCATAGATGGCACACCCAAATGCAAAGATATCCGTGCGTCGACTCACCCGAGGTATCGATGGGCGGTAGCTAAACCATTCGTAGCAGGAGCCTGCCGGCCCACCATCAATGCTGCAGCCTTCAAAGTCAATCAGCTTTATACAATCTTGCCCTGTGTCTTGCCCTGTGAGAATCCAATTGTGGCTTCCAACATCGCCATGAATGATGTCGCAAGCGTGTAAATATCGGTAGCCTTCGGCTGCATGTCTTAGCCAGCGGACTTTTGTCTGAATCGGTATTTCACTTGCAGCAGGGTCTCGACAGATACTCCGGAGTGGTGTGCCTCGCTCAAGAACAATAGAAGTATCCGTCCGTATTTCCAGGACTTTTGCGATATTCGGGTGTGGATCAAGCCGCTTATAGACGATATGCTCAGTCCCGCAAGCGTCGGCATCATGATACTCCTTTAGGACACGTTCTGAATCGATCTCATAAACGGCCCCGGATTTCCCAGCGGCAAGGAATCGCTTGGTTTCGGGTACGACGGCATCGGATTGTGTTTCGCTTGGAGATGGGGAGCTTCGGAAGTATTTGGAAGGAAGCGTCCTGAGGAGTGTAAAGAGAGAGGGAATGGACGTCATGCGGTACCGGGTGGTATAAACAACTGTTTAGGCGGGAGACGCGGTGCCTTCAAAAAAACGTGTCTGGAGAAGTCGGTGGGCAGGATGGCGATGATGCGATTTCAGCGATGGAGTTGAGATGGGTCGGAGCGTAGCCAGTCGTAGCCGAGGCGGTCGACGCGAGCGGAGTATGCGGGTCGTGTAGTGCGGTGAGAAAGAAACTTTGCTCGAGTTGAACGGAAAGGCAGGAGCTGGTAGCTCTAGCACTTTGCCAAGACCCCGGACCGACTGTTTTCCCGTCCCTTGCGCAGTCGTATGCATCTCCCCTTGATTAGAGCCTCTCACAACTGCTCTGCATCCCCGAGGAAATCCGGCCTGAAATAGGGCGCGGAAGTTGCCTCGGCGCGAGCTACAACGGGCTGAAAGCTTATGCTTCAAGCTTAGCTGAGGGTATGCAATGCTAGTTCCTAGATGTTGCTAAGGTGCGACACGGCTTAAAGGGAAGCTCGGGGAATATACGGGACACAGCAACGTGCTACGTCCTAGAATAAATATAGCTAAAGTGTACAGAGGTACCTTTTAAAAGTCTTTTCCTAGACTATATATAGTAGCTTGCGCTACAAAACGCTACTAAATTCATAATTTAAGTTATTCTATATCCTCCTAATCCTCTAGATATACTTTAAAGCGCCTTACCTTGTTAGATTTCCTTTCCTTATACTTATTCCTACCCTTAAGTTTAATAATCTTCTAGATATACCTAGGAATTCTTATTACAAGTTAGAGCTCTACTCTATATAATTCAAGTAAGCTTATAGTAGTAAGTAAGCTATATAAGCTATTTAAGCTACTCTACTATATATAAGTAGCTTAGCTTAGATAGCTCTTTAATTAATAATAATCTCTTACTTATTCCTTAGCTTATATCTTATAATAGTTATAAGCCTAGCGCTAAAAATTATATAATAGTTCTATCCTATATACTATAGTAAGAGATTATAAGCTTAGTATACTTATTAGATAAGTTATATAATTAGATACGTAAAAGTATATACGTAGAGAGGCGTAATAGATTCTAGGTATACCTAGAATCTATTAATTAGCTTGCTTAAGCTAGTATAGTAATCTAATTAGCTTAGCGTATAAGTATAATAATTACTAAGTTACTAACCTTACTATAGCTAAAAAGAATATAGCTTTAACTTTTATAATAAAAGAATTAAATAAAGAATCTTATATATATAGAGATAGACTACGTTAGTATAACTAATAAAATAAAGAAACTAGGACTTTAATAGAAAAAGTATTAAAGATCTAGCTTACTACTATCTTAAAAGACCTAGCAAAAACTACTATATTGTAGATATATAGATAGAGTGTAAGGCTAAAAAAAGATAGAGTAAAGATTAATCTACTTAGTTTATACCTATAAGGGAGTTATCCCTTATATCTCTTATTTTCGCACTAATATTAGTAAGTTTGCAACTTACTAATATTACAAACTTACTAATATTGCAAACTTACTAATATTACAAACTTACTAACATGTTAGTAAGTTTGCAACTTACTAATATCGCAAACTTACTAACATTTAACTACCTTTCTACTTTTAGTTAGCGCTTAGTAAGCTACTAGGTATATATACCTAGTACTTACTTAGATAGCTTTATCTACTATTTACTCTTTTTAGTTAATTGTTAAAACTACTTTATTAAGTTATCTTGCGTAAAGTCTACCTTATACTATCTAAGAAATACGTCTAAGGAGGACTATAGTATAAATACACGTATAATAAATATCTAAAATACAAAGAATATAAACTTAAAGTAGGGCTATAGCTTTAGAAAGATAGATAATTTATAAAATTACCTAAGTAAGAATAGCTAGAAGGTATAAGAGGCCTATATATTATAAAGATAGGTACGTACTAAAAAAAGAAAGTATAATTAATAATTAATAGTAGAGCTACAAGAAACTTTATATTAAAGAAGTTTGTAGAAAACTAAGGAATAAAGTATATAACAAAGAGATACCCTTAACAACTAAGTACAATTAAAAGAAAACTATTCTAGGAACCTATTAGGTTCGAAATAGCTTCCTCTACGCTAGAACTAGAAGAGATAACAATTAAGAATATTATTATAGATATAACAACAATTAATAACAAATAAGATATTATACTAAGAATACTATAGTTATAAATAACTAACCTATATATTAATTAGAGAATAGGAAAAATTAACTACTATAAAATAGATATATTAAAAGCTAATATAAGCACCTATAAAAGAGAATTCCCTAAAAAATACAAGAAATAGGAGAAATAGCTTATAGAGCCTAACGACTATCTTCTAGAATATTAGCTATAGGACTTAGTAATAGACCTAGAAAAAGATAAGAATATAAGATAGAGCCTAGTTTATAGAAAAATAGAACAAGAATCTAAGATTAAACAAGTATTTATTAAAAACGCAATTAAGAAAAGATAGATATAAGAATTTAAATCCTTAGTAGTACATAGACTTATATTTATAGATAAAAAAGGAATAAGTAATAAAAGACCTTACATAGACTTTAGAAAAACGAACATAATTATAAATAAGAACTAATACCCTCTACTATAAATAGATAAAATATAAGATAGACTATAGAAAGTAAAGATCTTTACAAAACTAGATATCTAAAACGCCTACAACTAGATTAGAATTAAGAAAGGTAATAAGTAAAAAATAGTATTTAGAATATAATATAGACTATATAAATACTTAGTTATACCCTTTAGCTTTATAAACGCACTAGTAGCCTTCTAAGAAAGAATTAATATAGTACTAAGAGAGTACTTAGACGTATTTATATTTGTATATTTAGATAATATCTTTATATTTTTAGAAATAGAAGAAGAATATATATAATACGTATATAAAGTACTAGAAAAACTAGTAGAAAATAAGTTATTCTTTAAGATAAGGAAATACAAATTCTATATAAAAGAAATAGACTTCTTTAGATTTATTATAGAACTAGGAAAAATCAAGATTAACCTAGAAAAGATTAAATTAATTAATAAATAGCTAATACTAAAAAACCTAAAAGAAGTATAACAATTTTATAGGCTAGTAAACTTCTTTAAAAAGTTTATAGTAAGATAGTCTAAAGATATAGAACTAATAACTAAACTTATAAAAAAAGATATACTATTTAAATAGATAAAAGAATATAACAAGGTATTTTACAAAATTAAAAGAAAGTTTATAGAGAATCTAGTTATTAGAATATATAACCTAGACCTACTAGTAATAGTAAAAATAGACGTATCTAATTTAGTCTATAGAATAGCACTAATACAAGAAGACTTAAAGACTAAAAAGAAATACTTAGTTAAATACTTCTCTAAGAAAATAAAGCTAGTAGAGCTTAACTACTTAATCTATAATAAGGAAATACTAGTAATCTATAAGGTATTTAAGTAATAGAGAGTATAGTTACAAAGAGTAAAATATAAAATAAAGGTTTATATAGATTATAAGAACTTTATAAGATTTATACTAAATAAAGACCTATTATAATATTATACAAGGTAGTAGGAATTCCTATTAATATTTAACCTAGAAATTATATATATAAAAGAGAAAGATAACTAACTAGTAGACGCCTTAAGTAGAAGACTAGACCTACAAAAAGAAATAAACGCTACTAGTATAGTTCTAGTATAGAACAAAGAAGGATACCTAGTCTTAAATATACCTAAAATAGCTATAATACTTAAAAGAAAGAGTAGTAAGCTAGATAAATAGATTTAAAGAGAAACTAAAAAAGTATCTAAAGAAATAGAAAATTAGAAATTTAAAAAGGACTTACACAAGCTTATAGAAGAATATATATCCTAAAGAAAATTTAGAGAGAATTTATATAATAATTCTACAAATTACTAGTATATAGATACTAAGGGATTAACAAGACCTTAAAAAGACTACTAAAGGAGTACTATATTCTAAAAGCAAGATAGTTAGTAATAGAAGTACTATAAGATTATATAGAATATTAAAAGAACAAGTATAGTAAATACATACTATATAGAATACTATAACTAGTAGAAGTACTAGAATAACTATAAGGAGTTATTATAATAAACTTTATTATAAAGTTACTAAAGTTAAAAGACCTAATATTAGGAGTTAAATATAATAGAATCCTAATAATAGTAGATAAACTTATAAAGTACTTATACTTTAAACTATATAAAGAGAAAAGTAGGATAGAAGTTACTATATATTAGGTTCTAGGAACTATAATTAGTTAATATAGACTACTAGACAAAATAATTACTAATAGAGATATAAGATTTATATTAAAACTATAAGGAACAATAATAGTGTAATTAGGAATACAATATATAATATCTACTACATATTACCTATAGATAGATAAGTAGTTAGAACGAATAAATTAGATAGTAGAATAATACTTAAGATACTACCTTAACTACAACTAATATAATTAGGTACTACTACTACCTATAGCATAGTTAGCATACAATAGCGTAAAGAACGTAGTAACTAAAGTATTACCTTTCTTTATAAACTATAGATTTAACCCTAATATATATTAGACACTTAGAACCTAAATATCTTAGTTCCTAAGAGGTAAAAACTTTGCTAATAGACTTAAGAATATATAAGATTAACTAAGACAAGATATAGAATTTCTATATAATTGTATAGCTAAGTACTATAATAAGAAATATAAAGAGGGACCCTAATTTAGAAAGAGAGAAAAAGTATAGCTAGTTAGAAAAAACGTAAAAAGTAAATAGCTAAGTTTAAAACTAGACTACGTTAAAATAGGACTATATAAAATTAAAAAAGAAGTTACGCTAGTTATATTTAAACTAAAGCTACTAAATAAAATAAAGATACACCTAACCTTTTATATAGCGCTACTTAAGATAGTACTATAAAATATAGAACTACTAGTATATAAAGTAGATATATATAGAGAATAAGAAGAATAGGAAGTTAAAGAAATTTTAGTATACTAGTTCTATAATAGTAGAAACTACTACTTAGTAGAATAGATAAGTATAGACAAGAAAAAGTAACTATAGGAAAATATATAAGAACTAGAAGATAATCTTAATTACTCTAAGAAACTAGAGGAGTTCTAAAGTTAAAACCCTCTAGAGCGCCTTATAGTAAACTAAGAAAATTAGCACTACTAATAATAAATAAAGAGATATTAGGAATATCTAATATAACAAGAGCTAGAGCAGCCTTTATAGTATCCTTAAAGTCTATCTTAGCTTCTAAGGCACGAGACTATTTAGATAATTTAGCGTTATTATAAGCCTTTATTTTATAAAGACGCTTAATATAAGAATATAAATCTACTAGCTTATAAAGAGTTAGCTTACACTTAGCCTTAGCCTCTATAAGCTATAATAATAGTGTCTCTTAAGCCTAGTTAATAGCTCGCTCTATATAATTTAGTAAGAAGAGACTATATAGAAATTAAGTACTTATACTTAGTAAAAGAAATACCTAAAAGAGTATATTTATAATAAATATTAGCAAGAATATACTTGCTATAATACTTACTATCTTTTAAAGATATAAGATAGGTAAGCTTTAACTAAGTATAATAGGCGTAAGGAAATATTTTAACCCTATTACAAGTAATACAAGTAATAAGAAGAATTTTATTACAATTAGAAAATAAAGATATAGAGAATAATAAAGAACTAGAAATAAACTAGGAAACTAGACTAATAACCTTAGGCCTAGGGTAGAGAAATAAAAACCTATCTAGAGAAAGGAATAGTGTTATAGCTATAATAAGAAGAAACTAATTTAAACTAATTAACTCTACTATAGATAACAAAAGCACGTATAACTTATAGGGTAATAAACTTAACTAAGAAACTAACTATAATAGGGATACGTAATAAATTTGTAATTCGCGATCTTAGTAAATACAAAGTATAAAGCTAAGTACGTAATAAATTCGTAATTTACGATCTTAGTAAATACAAAGTATAAAGCTAAGTACGTAATAAATTCGCGATTTGCGATCTTAGTAAATACGAAGCATAAAGCTAGCCAAGGGACCTAGGTATATAGTTAGTAATAATATTTATTATTAGGATAGTATTAGCAATTTAATTATTAACTATAAGCGATAATACTAAGATAGTTGCGAAACATCTTCTATTATTTATAGCCTATTGCAGATTACTATATAAGCTTTTGTTATTAACTCCTAATCTACTAATAACCTAAAGGTTACTAGGAAGTTAACCCTAGGTAACCTATAACACTTTACTTTTCGTAATAACTAAATTAGTAAGGTGTAATAGGTGTTACTAGGGTCGACCTCCTAGTACCCTATAGGTTATTAGTAGATTAAGAGGTAATAATAAAAGTTTATATTATAATTAAGTAATAACTATAAATAGTAGTTGATTTGTGTATACAATATTAAGTATTAGCGTTCTAGGTTAGAGATTAGATTACTAATAGTATCCTGATAATACGCATTACTATTAACTATATACTTCTACTAATCTATTAGTATAACTTTATAGATTACTCTAATCTATTATACGTGTTTATAGATTACTCTAATCTATTATACGTATTTATAGATTACTCTACGTCTTACGTGTTTAGGTTATAAGTTATTTCCTAATTAAGGTTGTTACCCTACTTATCTTATGCTTTGTTATCGCTTAAGTTAGAACTAATTAGCTCTATCTTAAATTCTCTTGTTATACTTGTAACAGCCTTAATTATATAATAACTTATAGTTTAAATATCTATTAATAAGTTCTATTTATACCTATTAGAATACCTACTTAGAGGCCTTATAAGAGTAAATAATAGTTTAATTCCTAGCTTCTTTAAAGCTATAGTAAAGTAATATCTAGTAGTACTATTAATAATAAATATTAGAGAATAATAACGTTCTATTATAGTAGTAAAGTTTAATAGTATAGGCTTTATACTATAAAAATCCTAAAATATAGTTAAATTAGCTTACGTTTTTAATAATATAAGTAGAAGTCTATTTAATATATACGCCTACTTATAAGTAGAACTTAACCTAATATATAATAGACTTAGATAGAGAACTATTATATTATTTATAGATAATAAGTTAAAGTAGCTAAATAGTTTATAATTTTATAATCTTCTAGGTAAATTTTTAGTAAATAAAGTTTACGTTAGCTTTATTATTAGCTAAAGTTCTAGCTATATAGAGTACTATAGAGTCTTTACCTAAGAAGCTAGTAAATAAAAATTAGTTTAGCTTAGCTCTTATTAGGTTAGTTAGTAGTTTCTTGTACTAGACTATCTATATTCTATAAGCAAGTATATAAGATATAGCTATACTAGGAGTTATACTTTAGTAGTAAATTATACTCTTCTAGTTTATATAATCTCTAGGTTAAGGCTTTAGGCCTAAGGAACGTTGTTTTCTAAATCCTAGTCTAAGTTAGGCTCTAGGTCTAGCTCTATATCTAGTTAAGGGTTGTATTTAATAAATTAGTCCTCTAATTCTATATCTATTTTAGAATCTTTTACTATATAGGTAGCTATATAGTAGTTTATAGTATTAGTAAGTATCTTAAATCTAGTAGCTTTTATTTATTTATAAGTAGTATAGTTTAGCTTCTTAATACCTATCTTTTTATAGCCTTAGTATAAAATTATTTTAAAGTTTTTAGTTTTAATTAAAGTAGCTTTTTTACTAGTTGGGTATATTTTTCTAAATATACCTTCTAGTTATAGTTAATAGTATTTTAGTTCTTATAAGATTTTAGCTAGTTCTTCTTTAAAGTTTTATATCTACGCTCTTAGTTTAGCTCCTAAAAGCGCTAGGGTATAAAGCTAAGTTTACTTAGAGCTTATATCTAGGTTATAATTATTTACTTTATTTTCTAATATTAAGATTATCTTTTAAAAATTAGTAGGGCTATTATAGATACTAGGGGCAGTACTAGTAGCTTCTTTAAGCTAAGGTTATAGCTTTTTTTTAAAAGTAGATATTATATAGCTATAAGTTCTATTATAGTTTAAAGCTAATATTATTAAATTTAGAGAAGAATTTAGCTTATACTAACTAGGTAGTTTAATAGATTAGTTAATCTAGTCTAAATTTAACTATTTCTAAGGTTTTATAATATACTTCTCTTAATCCTACTATATCTATATTACTAAATTAGTAGAAAAGTATAAAGAAATATATAAATTCTTCTTAGTATAGATAGGTAATACTATTTAGAATAGTAAGGTATAAGTAAGTTAATCCTATATAGTAGTATATAATAATATTAGCTTAGGTTTATAAGTGTAAGGGAGTTATCCCTTATATCTCTTATTTTCGCACTAATGTTAGTAAGTTTGCAACTTACTAACATAGCAAACTTACTAACATTACAAACTTACTAACATGTTAGTAAGTTTGCAACTTACTAACATCGCAAACTTACTAACATTGCGAACTTACTAACATGTTAGTAAGTTTATAACTTACTAACATTTAACTACCTTTCTACTTTTAGTTAGCGCTTAGTAGGCTACTAGGTATATATACCTAGTACTTACTTAGATAGCTTTATCTACTATTTACTCTTTTCAGTTAATTGTTAAAACTACCTTATTAAGTTATCTTGCGTGAAGTCTACCTTACAATAAGCTAATATTTTTTTTTATTAGTAATAAAGTAATTATATATAAACTAGATAAAGGATATAATATTTATATAGTATCTTATACCTAAAAATTATAAAAGTTTTATGAAGTAGTCTTTTTATTCTTTATACTAGTAAAAATTAAAGGCTAGCTCTTAGATACTAGTTAAAAAAAGAGTTAAGGTAAACTCTTCTCTATTAAAGATATAGTAGCCTACTACTAGTACTTAGAGTTTAAACTCTCTTTTAAGGAAGCTAAGTTACTAGCCTTATAGTAAGATCTTAGTATAAAGTAGTTTTATATCTTTCTACGCTAGTATATTAAAGTTAAAGGTCTTTAGCTTAGTTTATTTAGCTATTAAGTCTTCTTAGTAGATTACTACTTTATCTAAGTAGTTATATTTTACTATAGCTTTTTTTTATAGAGCTTTATACTAAGTAGCTCTTTAGCCTCAAGTATTATATTACTCTATAATATAGTTATAGTCTAGTAGTAATTATACTAAGTATTCTTAGAGTTTAGCTAATTAGTAATCTTATAAAGAGAGTTATTTATCTACTTTACTTAATTTAATTATAAGCTTCTAGTTTTGTTTATTTACTATTTTAATTACGTCCTATATTTATATATTTATAACTACTAGGTATAATATTATTTTAGCTAGAGTAAACTCTCTAAGAGATAAGTATTTACTAAGTTTATTATCTTTAATTCCTTAGTATAAAGTTAGTAATAAGGTATAAAATAAGGGTTAGAGATTAGTAAACTTAGTAAGTAATTTCTTAAGTTTATCTTAAGATATAAAGACTATTCTTAGTAGTAAGTCTTTATTAATTATAGTATTTAGTAGTAGGTTATTTCTTAGCTTTTCTAGGTTCTTAAGCTTAGGTGTAGGCTAAAGTAATAATACTTAGCTAACGTTTAGTTAGGCGTTATTAATTAAGTTATTTAATATATTCTAGTTATTAAAAAAAACCTTAGTAACTAGTTTATACTTTAAGGGGCTACTTTAGTTAAAGAGAGTAAAGTCTATATCTAAGTTAAATTCTTTTATAATAAGTTAGTTAAGAGTAGCTAGGTCTATTATAGAGCTATTAGCTAGGAAAGTACTTAGTACTTGTTAAGGAATTATATTAGGTTAGAAATTAAGTTTACTAAGTAGTCTTAGCTAAATAAAAGATTTAAAGTCTATTACTTATTTTCTTTTATTTTTTTATAATAGAGTCTTAAGATATTATTAGAAGTTACTTATAACTTTTTTTATTAAAGTAGTTAGTATAGTAAGTCTCTAGGTTTATTTTTCTAGGAACCTAGTTCTAGCGCGTATTTTATAGATTTTTTATAGTATAGTAGCTTTAAAGTATTCTTTTAGTTTCTTACTATATTTATAGTCTACTATTTATAGTATATCTTTATCTTATAAGTATACTTAGTTTAAGTAATAAAGAGGTTATAAGCTAGTATTATTTTAGTTTAAGAAGCTAGCTTTTAAGGAGATAGAAGATTTTTTATATAACTAAGTTATAGTATAATAAGCTAAGTTATAGTAGTTATATACTATATTAGTATATTTAGCTATTAGTTTATAGAGATTTAGATCTTTAGTACTAGCTAGTAAAGGTTTTAGTAAGGTTTAGAGCGCTTAACTACTTAGTTCTTATAAATTAAGTACTAGTAATTTATATAAGTTTTAGAGTCTTTTCTTTCTTTAGTACTACTACTTAGGTTTAATACTTAGTATAAGTATACTCTTACTTAGGTATACGTAGTAAGTATAAGATAAAGCTTTATAACCTATAAAGTAGTTAAACTACTTTTCTTTAGTATGTATTTCTTTCTAGAACGTTAGTACTAGTACTAGTAAAAAAAGAGCGCTAGAAACCTTAACTAGAACTACAATATAGTAAACTTAAAGGGCTACCTATCGCGCTATAGCTAAAGTAAGATCTAATTCCTAGTAGTATAGTTCTTTTTAGCTAGCTAGGCTTAATTAAGAGTTAGCTATAATTAGCTATTTTATAGTAACTCTAGTATAAGTAAAAAAGCTACTAGTATAGTTCTAAGTTATAGAGAAGCTTATAAAAGTAAAATATTTATAGAGATCTACTATTATATAAAGTAGACTTTATATAAGATAACTTAATAAAGTAGTTTTAATAATTAACTAAAAAGAGTAAATAGTAGATAAAGCTATCTAAGTAAGTACTAGGTATATATACCTAGTAGCTTACTAAGCACTAACTAAAAGAAGAAAAGTAGTTAAATATTAGTAAGTTATTATAAGGTAGACCTTACGCAAGATAACTTAATAAGGTAGTTTTAATAATTAACTAAAAATAGTAAATAGTAGATAAAGCTATCTAAGTAAGTACTAGGTATATATACCTAGTAGCTTACTAAGCGCTAACTAAAAGAAGAAAAGTAGTTAAATATTAGTAAGTTCGTAATATTAGTAAGTTTATAATATTAGTAAGTTTGTAATATTAGTAAGTTATAAACTTACTAATATTAGTATAAAAATAAGAGATATAAGGGATAACTCTCTTATAGTTATAAACTTACTAATATATTAGTAAGTTTGTAATATTAGTAAGTTTGTAATATTAGTAAGTTTGTAATATTAGTAAGTTTGTAATATTAGTA
>JALNQF010000788.1:0-14195 GCA_028456385.1 Ophiosphaerella korrae | reverse complement strand
AGTAGTCTATCTAATATTTTTTTAATACTTTAGTAACTATATACTAGTAATTTATAGAATTATTATATAAATTCTCTTTATATTTTCTTTAGGATATATATTCTTCTATAAGCTTATATAAATCTTTCTTAGATTTCTAGTTTTTTTATTTCTTTAGATACTTCTTTTATTATTCTCTAAATCTATTTATCTAGCTTACTACTTATTCTTTTAAGTATTATAGCTATCTTAGGTATATTTAGGATTAGATATCTTTCTTTATTCTTAACTAGAACTATACTTATAGTATTTACTTCTTGTTTTAAGTCTAGTCTTCTACTAAAGGTATCTATAAATTAATTATTGTTCTCTTTTATATATATAATTTCTATATTAAATATTAATAAGAATTCTTACTATCTTATATAGTACTATATTAATTCTTTATTTATTATAAATCTTATAAAGTTCTTATAGTCTATATAGACTTTTATTTTATACTTTACTTTTTATAGGTATACTCTTTACTATTTAAATACTTTATAGATTACTAGTATCTCTTTATTATAAATTAAGTAGTTTAGTTCTACTTCTTTTATCTTCTTAGAGAAGTATTTAACTAAGTATTCTTTTTTAGTTTCTAGGTTTTCTTGTATTAGTATTATTCTATAGACTAAATTAGATATATCTATTTTTACTATTACTAGTAGGTCTAGGTTATATATTCTAATAACTAGGTTTTCTATAAACTTTCTTTTAATCTTTCTAAATACTTTATTATATTCCTTTATCTATTTAAATAGTATATCTTTCTTTATAAGTCTTATTATTAGTTCTATATCTTTAAACTATTTTACTATTAACTTTCTATAGAAGTTAGCTAGCCTATAAAATTATTATACCTCTTTTAGGTTTCTTAGTATTAGCTATTTGTTAATTAATTTAATCTTTTCTAAGTTAATCTTAATTTTTCCTAGTTTAATAATAAATCTAAGGAAATCTATTTCTTTTATATAGAACTCGTATTTTTTTATTTTTAGAAATAGTTTATTCTCTACTAGTTTCTCTAGTACTTTATATATATATTACTTGTAGTCTTCTTTTATTTCTAAGAATATAAAGATATTATCTAGGTATATAAATATAAATATATCTAAGTACTCTCTTAGTACTATATTAATTCTTTCTTAGAATACTACTAGTGCGTTTATTAAGCTAAATAGTATAACTAGGTATTTATATAGTCTATACTATATTCTAAATACTATTTTCTACTTATTACTTTTTTTAATTCTAATTTAGTAGTAGGTATTTTAGATCTCTAGTTTTATAAAGATTTTTACTCTTTATAGTCTATCTTATATTCTATCTATTTATAGTAGTAAGTATTAGTTCTTATTTATAATTACGTTAGTCTTCTTAAAATCTATATAGGGTCTCTTATTACTTATCTCTTTTTTATCTATAAATATAAGTCTATATACTACTAAGGATTTAGATTCTCTTATCTATTCTTTTTTTATTACGTTTTAAATAAACGCTTATTTAATTTTAGATTCTTCTTCTATTTTTTAGTAGACTAGGCTCTATTCTACGTTTTTATCTTCTTTTAGTTCTATTACTAAATCCTATAGTTAATATTTTAGAAGATAATCTTCTAGCTCTATAAGCTATTTTTCTTATTTCTTATATTCTTCTAGGAATTCTTCTTTATAGGTGTTTATATTAGCTTTTAATATATCTATTTTATAGTAGCTAATCTTTCTTATTCTCTAATTAATATATAGGTTAGTTATTTATAACTATAGTATACTTAATATTATATCTTGTTTATTATTAATTATTATTATATCTATAACTATATTCTTAATCTCTAGTCTTTCTAACCTTAATATTAAAGGTACTATCTTAAACTATATAGGTTCCTAGAATAGTTTTCTTTTAATTATACTTAGTTATTAAGGATATTTCTTTATTATATACTTTATTCTTTATATTTTTATAAACTTCTTTAATATAAAGTTTTTTGTAGCTCTACTATTAATAATTAATTATACCTTTTTTTCTTAGTATATACTTATTTTTATAATATATAGGCCTCTTATACCTTCTAGCTTTTTTTACTTAGGCGTCTTTATAAATTACTTATCTTTCTAAAGCTATAGCTTTACTTTAAGTTTATATTTTTTATATTTTAGATATTTATTATTTATATATTTATACTATAGTCCTCCTTAGACGTATTTTTTAGTTAACTTAGATCTAGGCCTTACTACTAGGTATCTATCTTCTTAGATTATTTCCTATCCTTAGATCTTTTCTACTATTATTACTCTTATATAATTATAGCCTTTTCTCTTTATAGGCTATATATTACTATTTACTTTAAGGTTTCTATATATAATATAATTCTTATATAAGTATAATATCTATAATACTTTAAAGTATACTAGATATTTTAGATCTATTATTTTATTATCTCCTTTCTAGTACTTATCTTTTCTAGGTATATTTATAGTTAAGATATAGTATACTACTAGTATTCTTAGTATATAAGCTTTATTAATCTATTATATCTTTCTTATAAGATATTACTACTCTCTTTATATAGGTATTCTCTTTACTATAACTATATATTACTTTATCTATTCTTAAAATAGTATAAACTTTATTTCTTTAAGATTATATTCTTTTTAGTCTTTATATACTTTCTCTATACTTATAACTATTAAGTATATTTAAATAAACCTCTATTCTTTATGTTATTCTTTTATATCTATTATTCTATAGATATTATAGCTATATATTATTAGCTAGGCGTATTTTATACTTTTTATACTAACTTATTTTTTACTTCTTTATAGTCTTTTAGAAGTAGTTATAGTAGTCTCTTTATCTAGTACTAGTCTTTTAGCCTAGATTTATAGTACTAAGAGCTCTTCCTTTTCTAAGTCTTCTATTAGTAAGTTTATTACTTAAGCTATTTCTTTTAGCTAAGCTTTTATTCTTTCCTTTATTATAGCTACTTTATATCTATATTTTTATAAGAACTATACTACTTCCTATTTACTAGAAAAATATATATAGTAGTTATTATTATAATAAAAGGTCTAATAAAGTATTATATATTATACTTCTTTACTCTTATATTATAGGCTGCCTATTATTAACTATAGGTACCTAAATTAGAGGTTAGTAGATTATAAGTTAATAGAGAAAGCTTTAGGTTAATCTATAATAACTATAAATAATATAAGATATTTTGTAACTATCTTGTATTAGCGTTCTATAGTTAAAGGATTAAATTACTAATACTATCCTAATAATACGTATTACTACTAATTATATACTTATTATAATCTATAATCTATATTTACTAAGATTAATAGATTATAGATTACTCTAATCTATAATCTATAGGCGCTAAGAGTCTATAGATTATAGATTATACTAGGTGTTCTAGTTATATATAATTTTCTAATTAAAGTTACTACTCTACTTATCCTATACTTTATTAGTACCTAAGTTAGAGCTAATTAGTTCTATCTCGATTTCTTCTATTACACTTATAACACTATCTTCCTCTCTAAGTAAGTCTTAGTTTATTTATCTTAGAGCTAGAGTTATTAGTCTAGTTTCTTTATTAATATAGAGTTCTTTATCTTCTCTTATAACTATTTTATCTATATATTATTACTATCTTCTTACTAATTACGTATTTTATAATAGTATTAAAATATTTCTTTATTTTTATTATACTTCTCTTAAATTAAACCCTAAGTCGTTTCTTTATATTATTTCTATAAATAATAGTAGGGCTTATAAGGTATATATTTATATAAATATACGTAGTTCTTATAATATATCTAGCGTCTCTCTTTCTAAGTATACGTTTATTATACTTATTCTTACGTCTAAGCTTAATAAAAATAGAGAAAGCTATTAACTAGACTTAAGAGAAATTACTATCTTAAATTATAGAGGCTAAAGTTAAGTATAAGTATATCTAGGAGCTTACGTAAAGTAAGCTAGTAAAGAATTAAGCTTATCTCTTTTATCTTTATAAGATAAAGGCCTTAAATAATAAGAAATTAGCTAAGTAGTTAGTAACTCTAGAAGCTAAGCTAGACTTAGATAAGGCGTTTAGTATTACTATAGTAGGTCCTACGCTAAACGTTCTTATTATCTTTCTATCTATTATTAGTAATATTAGTTCTCTTAGTTTACTACTAGGTATTCTAAAAGGTTTTAACTTTAAAACTCCTCTAGTTTCTTAAAGTAATTAAGATTATCCTCTAGTTCCTATATTTTTTCCTATAGTTATCCTTTTTTATCTATACTTATCTATTCTACTAAGTAGTAGTTCTTTCTATTATAGAACTAGTACTATAAGATTTCTTTAACTTCTTATTCTTTCTATTCTCTATATATATCTACTTTATATACTAGTAGTTTTACTTCCTATAGTACTTATTCTAGTAAGGCTATATAGAATATTAGGTATATTCTTATCTTATTTAGTAGCTTTAGTTTAAATATAACTAGTGTAACTTCTTTTTCTACTTTATATAGTCTTATCTTAACGTAGTCTAATTTTAAGTTTAGTTACTTACTCTTAATATTTTTTTATACTAACTATACTTTTTCTCTCTCTCTAAATTAAAGTCCTTTTTTATACTTCTTGTTATAGTACTTAGCTATTTAATTATATAGAAATTCTATATCCTATCTTAATTAATTATATATATCTTTAAGTCTATTAGTAAAGTTTTCTCCTTTTAGAAACTAAGATATCTAGTTTCTTAGTATCTAATATATATTAGGTTTAAATCTATAGTTTATAAAGAAAAGTAATACTCTTATTACTACGTTCTTTATGCTATTATATACTAACTATACTATAGGTAGTAGCTATACCTAGTTATTCTAGTTATAGTTAAGGTAGTATCTTATATATTATTCTACTATCTAATTTATTTGCTCTAACTATCTATTTATTTATAGTTAATATACTATAGATATTATATATTATATTCCTAATTACGCTAATATTATTCTCTATAGTTTTAATATAAATTATATATCTCTATCTATAATAATTTTGTCTAGTAGTCTATATTAGCTAATTATAGTTCCTAGAACCTAGTATATAGTAACTTCTATCTTACTTTTCTCTTTATATAGTTAGAAGTACGTATACTTTATTAGTTTATCTACTATAGTTATAATTCTATTATACTTAACTCCTAATATTAGATCTTTAGACTTTAGTAGTTTCGTAATAAAGTCTATAGTAATAACTTTCTATAGTTATTCTAGTATTTCTACTAGTTATAGTATTCTATATAGTACGTATCTATTATATTTATTTCTATAGTATTCTATATAGTCTTATAGTACTTCTATTACTAGTTATCTTACTTTTAGAATATAGTAGTCTTATAGTAGTCTATCTAATATTTTCTTAATACTTTAGTAACTATATACTAGTAATTTATAGAATTATTGTATAAATTCTCTTTATATCTTTCCTAGAATATATATTTGTTTATAGGCTTGTGTAAATCTATCTTAAGTTTCTAATTTCTTTATTTCTTTAAGTACTTCTTGTGTAGTTTTCTAAATCTATTTGTCTAGCTTGCTACTTATTCTTTTAAGTATTATAGCTATCTTAAGTATATTTAGGACTAAATATCCTTCTTTATTCTTAACTAAAACTATACTAGTAGTTCTTACTTCTTCTTATAAGTCTAGTCTTCTACTAAAAGTATCTATAAGTTAATTATTTTTCCCTTTTATATATATAATTTCTATATTAAATATTAATAGGAATTCCTACTATCTTATATAGTATTATAATAACTCCTTATTTATTATAAATCTTATAAGATTTTTATAGTCTATATAGACTTTTATTTAATACTTTACTTTTAATAAGTATACTCTTTATTATTTAAATACTTTATAGATTACTAGTATCTCTTTATTATAAATTAAGTAATTAAGTTCTACTATCTTTATTTTCTTAGAGAAGTATTTAACTAAATATTCTTTCTTAGTCTCTAGGTCTTCTTGTATTAGTACTATTCTATAGACTAAATTAGATATATCTATTTTTACTATTACTAGTAGGTTTAGGTTATATATTCTAATAACTAGATTCTCTATAAACTTCTTCTTAATTTTTCTAAATACTTTATTACATTCCTTTATCTATTTAAATAGTATATCTTTCTTTATAAGTCTTGTTATTAGTTCTATATCTTTAGAATATCTTACTATTAACTTCTTATAAAAGTTAGCTAGTTTATAAAACTATTATACTTCTTTTAGGTTTCTTAGTATTAGCTATTTATTAATTAACTTAATCTTTTCTAGGTTAATCTTAATCTTTCCTAGTTTAATAATAAATCTAAGGAACTCTATTTTCTTTATATAGAACTTGCATTTTCTTATTTTTAGAAATAGCTTATTTTCTACTAGTTTCTCTAGTACCTTATATATATATTATACGTATTCTTCTTCTATTTCTAAAAATATAAGGATATTATCTAAGTATATAAATATAAATATATCTAAGTACTCTCTTAGTACTATATTAATTCTTTCTTAAAACGCTACTAGTGCGTTTATTAAGCTAAATAGTATAACTAGGTACTTGTATAGTCTATACTATATTCTAAACGCTATTTTCTATTTATTACCTTTTTTAATTCTAATCTAGTAGTATATATTCTAAATATCTAGTTTTATAAAGACTTTTACTCCTTATAGTCTATCTTATATTATATCTATTTATAGTAGTAGATATTAATTCTTATTTATAATTATATTAGTTTTTCTAAAATCTATATAAGGTCTCTTATTACTAGTTCTTTTCTTATCTATAAATATAAGTCTATATACTACTAAGGATTTAGATTCTCTTATCTATCTCTTTTTTATTATATTTTAGATAAATACTTATTTAATTTTAGATTCTTCTTCTATCTTTCTATAGACTAGGCTCTATCCTACGTTTTTACTTTCTTCTAGTTCTATTATTAAATCTTATAGTTAGTATTCTAGAAAGTAGTCTTCTAGCTCTATAAGCTATTTCTCCTATTTCTTA
The DNA here is from genome assembly GCA_028456385.1 of Ophiosphaerella korrae. NCBI lineage: Eukaryota > Fungi > Ascomycota > Dothideomycetes > Pleosporales > Phaeosphaeriaceae > Ophiosphaerella > Ophiosphaerella korrae. Next base: position 7,105 of record JALNQF010000788.1, on the reverse strand, counting down.
TATTCTTTAGAGAATTCTCCTTTATATATACTTATATTAGCTCTTAGTATATCTATCTTACTATAACTAATTTTTCTAGTTCTCTAATTAATATATAGGTTAGTTATCTATAACTATAGTATACCTAGTATTATATCTTATTTGTTATTAATTGTTGTTATATCTATAACTATATTCTTAATTATTATTCCTTCTAGGTTTAATATAGAGAGAACTATTTTAAACTTTATAGGTTCTTAGAATAGTTTTCTTTTAATTATACTTAATTATTAAAGGTATTTCTTTATTATATACTTTATTTCTTGTATTTCTATAAACTTCTTTAATATAAAGTTTCTTATAGCTCTACTATTAATTATTAATTATACTTCTTTTCTTTAGTATATACTTGTTTTTATAATATATAAGCTACTTATACCTTTTAGTTTTTCTTACTTAAGTAACTTATTAAACTATCTATCTTACTAGAGCTATAGCCTTACTTTAAGTTTATATTCTTTCTATTTTAGATATTTATTATTTGTACATTTATACTATAATCTTCCTTAGATATATTTCTTAGTTAACTTAGATCTAGGTCTTACTACTAAGTATCTATCTTCTAGGATTATTTCCTATCTTTAGATATTTTTTACTATAATTACTCTTATATAGTTATAGCCTCTTCTCCTTATAAGCTATATACTATTATTTATTTTAGAGTTTCTATATATAATATAATTCTTATCTAGGTATAATATCTATAATACTTTAAAGTATTATTAGATAAGTTGCACGATTAGATACTTAATAGTATATACGTAGAGAGGCGCAATAGATTCTAAGTGTACCTAGAATCTGTTAATTAGCTTACTTAAGCTAGTACTACGATCTAATTAGCTTAGCGTACGGGCGTAATAATTACTAAGCTACTAACTCTACTATAGCTAAAAGGATCGTAGCTTTAACTTTTATAAACAAAGGAATTAAACAAAGAATCTTATATATAAAGAGATAGACTACGTTAGTACAACTAATATAATAAAGAAACTAGCACCTTAATAGAAAGAGTATTAAGGATCTAGCTTGCTGCTATCTTAAGAGACCTAGCTAAGACCGCCGTATCGTAGATACATAAATAGAGCGTAGGGCTAGAAATAGAAAAAAAAAAAACTACTTAGTTTATACTTATTACTTTTAAGTTATAGGTAACTAACTAAAAAAGGGCTTTTCTAAAAGCCTTAGTATCCTTCTTAAATAAGGCCTTTATATAGCTATTATAAAAAAGCCTTTTTATTAAATTACTATAACCTCTTTTAAATCTAATAATTAAGAGTCTTACTACTTTAACTAAGTTAAGTAAACTAGTATCTACCTACATTAACTTAAGTATTAACTTAAGTATTAACTCGAGTATTAACTCGAGCATTAACTTAAGTATTAACTTAAGTATTAACTTAAGTATTAACTTAAGCATTAACTTAAGTATTAAGCTAAGTATTAAGCTAAGCACTATAAAGAGTATTAGCGAAAAGTACTAATCTCTTACTCTCTAGTAGCCTTACGCGCGTTAGTAAAAAGTGCTATTCTCTTACCCTCTAGTAGTACTACAAGTATCTTTAAAAAGGGCGCAAATCTCCTACTCTCTAATAGCCCTCTAATAACTCTTAAATTAAGCTAAGTACTATACTTAGCTTTAACTAAAGCGTACTCTAAAAAGTAACAATCTCCTACCTTCTTATAACTTAAAGCTAAAACAAGATAGCTAGTACAACCTAACGCGATCTAACTATAACGTTAAGGACTAATAAGGATTACACTATATAGATAATTTAACTACAATCTAGATACGTAGTATATAATATTTAGGATAAGATTAACCTAGAATCTTCTACCTAGCTAATTTAGAGACTAGAACTAATTAGAGCTCTAGTAATAGCTAACTATACTCTAGTATTAGGTGTTAAGACTCCTATATAGTAGTCTAAACTTTTAGCTACTAGTTATAAGGCTTTTAAAGAAGACCTTAAATACTATAAAATATTAGCTAAGTAATACTATAGCGACTAATATAAGTATAAAAAGGAGTAGTTAAGTCTCTAGTATATTATAACGTTTATCTAATCCTTAGTCTTACTATATCTACTACGTACGTACTACTTACTAAACTAATCTCTATATTAGTAGCTATTAAACCTAAAGTAAACTATTAGTATAGATAAGTATATTAAGCAAGAGTGTATACGCAATAGATACCTTAAATTACTTAAGCTTATAAGAAGCCTAGTAAATTAGGATATATAGATAGCTAAGTATAACTACGCTACTACTAAGGCTAAAACGTATTAAGTAGTAGAGTTACTATAAATTAATATAATTACTTAAGACTTTTTAGTAGCTATTAAACACGTAGTACTAATTTAGTCTATAACCTTTTAAGATAATAGAAAGCTATTACTTAGTATAAACTAGAGGGAGATAATAAAATACTACTATAAGTATATAATAGTGTACTATCCCCTAAATATAGAGAGGCGCAAAGCTACTTTTATAGTAGATAATACTTTACTTTACGCTACTAGTAGTAATACTACTTAAAGTAAGACTAGAGACGCTTCTCTTATAGATAGCGCGCTACTTAATAAATAGGGTAGACCTTGTAATTAACGTACACGTAGTAGTAATACTAACGTTAACTAAATAATAAGTTAAAGAGCTATAAGTAAATAATACCTAGCTTATAAAAGACCTTATAAACTTAGTAATTACTACTATATTAATCTTAACAAAGTACTAGATTAGTAGACTCTAAGTAAGACTCTAAAAGAGCTTATTAATTACAAATATAAGCACGACACAACCTTATAAAGACTAATAAGAGGATAGTTAAAGTATTAAATAAAGCTTTATATAGAACTATACGCTAAGTTACCTTAGATTACTAAAATCTATAAGGAAGATTAACTAGAAGGCTAGTAAATATTAAGTATTAAGAGCACTTTTGTTACTAAAACTACAAAGAATACTTATAATACCTACCTTCTCTAGAATTCCTTTATCCTAGACTCTAGTTTAACTTACTATATTATAAACAACCTAACTTGTATATATAACTATTGTCTATTAAGGCTAAATAATTATATATAGGTAAGTAAGTTAAAGATATAAGTAAAAGGATATAGATCTCTTACCCTTACGCTAAAAAACTAGTTAATAGAAAACAAACTAGTTCTATATAACGTAGCTATATGCCTAGATATCTTTTATAACCTAGTCTCTTTCTAGCTACTCTAGTAGAGAGGAATATAGTAGAATACTTAATCTAAGCTAATAACTCTAAACAAGCCTAATAGATAAACAATTAGATACCTTACTAAGATCTATAGTTAATAGGTACTTAAGTATTATTTACTATATAATCTTATATACTAAGTAGCGTACTATACCTATAAACCTTAGACTATTAGAGTACTAGTACTACTATAGTACAAGAGACTTAGCTATCTAGGACTAGCTATAATTAAATACTTTATCTAGTAAGCTTAAGGGGTATACATAAAAGGAGTATCTATAGTCTAGTATAATATATATAGTAAAGCTAAGATAAAGTAGTAAATTAGCTATATACTAAGAATTAGTTATAAAAGACTAGAAAAAAGACTTTCTATTAACTTCTACTTATATAAAGTATAAAGCGTTACTAAAGAAAAAAGCTAGATACTTGTTACTAATAAGTACTTAAAACTATAGTAAGACTTCTACTTTACTAATAACTAGTTAGCTAAATTAATTATTAAGATACTATTAAACTTAACTCTCTTCTTAAAGAATTAGTATAGTATCTTAGTTAAGGTAATTAAAGCTAATAACAAGATTACAATAGTAAAACTAGAGGTCTAGCGCTAGTTAAACTTACAAGGTATTACTATTAAACCTTTAGCTCTAGATACTTAAGCCTAAAATAGAGGAGCTAAGCGAGCTAAAAGAATTAATAAAGAAAAGTTACGTACTATATAACTTAACGCAAATCTACTATAAAAGCTTTAGCTTAAAATTATATAGGCTAGAGTCTACTTATATAATTAAACGCTAAGTTACTTAAATAACTAGAAGATACTATATAAAGTATTCTTTACAAAAGTTACTAAGAATTAAGGAATTATAGTATTAATAAAAAAGCTAAACTTAGCTTACTTAAAAGTATATAGGTGTAAAGCCTTTATAATAACTAATAATACGTAGCGTAGTAAATTAAGGCTATAATATTTAGATCTAAAAGTATAGATTAGCTACTTTATAGGATACTAGTTATTAAATATCTACTAGATCTAGGTGCTATCTATAGCTAAGGTAATAAGTATATAGGATATAATCTTTAATAAGTAAATAATCTTTAATAGTAAAATAGAAGATCTAATAGATAACTTTATATATTAAATACTAGAAGAGATTGCTACCTATATTAAAACAATTAAGCTCCTAGCACTAGTATATAAGCTAGAAATAGAGTCCTTCTATAAAGATAATACTAAGTTAGATATATCTATAAATAATAAAGAAGATCTACCTAGCTACTACTATAGAAGAAAGATTGTAGACTACTATCTAACTCTTCTACTATCTCTACCTCTAGTAGTAATACTAGCCTGTTTAATAACTAGAGACTAACTAGAGTTAATAGTACACAATAGATATAGCTTATCTAAAACTATACTATAGGTAGTAGCCTTTATAGCTAGTACCTAGGTAGGTAACTTTAGAAAATACTAAGGAGAACTTATAGATAAAGCTAAGATAAAGAGGATACTTGTAAAAGGACTAAAGCTCTACTATAATTAACTCCTATCGCTACCTTTATACTAAATAAACCTAGAAAGCTATCTAATAGGCGAGTTATTTAAAGAAGCTAAGCTATCCTACCTAACTAGCTATCGCTAGATAAAATTATAGACTAAAGTACTAGCTAAACCTATCTAGTGTTCTAGCTAGTAGATACTAGACTATATATAGGTATATACGTACAAGCTTAATAAATATTATTAATTTATTAAATGTAAAGCTTAACTTGTAGTACAAAGAGACTAGTAATAAAACGTTATAGTACAAAAGACTTACGCTATAACACTAGCTAGCTAATCCTTTTAGATACTTATAGCTATTACTACTAAATATAATCTTAAACTAAAATAGTATAACGTAACTAACGCCTTTATTTATATAGTAATAGACTAAGAGATCTATATAAGAATACTAAGGAGATACTAAAAGAAGGGTATAATCCTTAGAGTCTAAAAGGCCCTATATAGTCTCTAGATCTTACCTCTCTTATAGTAGAGAGAATTTATAGCTACACTTAAAGCTATAGGCTTTTAAATAGTACTATACAAACTATACTATATAGTTAAAGATAGAATTATTATCTTCTTCTACGTAGATAATATTATTATCGCATATAATAAGTAGAAGACTAAAGAAGTATAGTAAGTAACTAATCTTCTAAAAGAGAAGTATACTATTACTAGAGGAATAGATCTCTAATAGTTTCTTAGTGTTAAAGTAATTTAAGATAGAGAGCAACGTACAATTTAACTACTATAGGTAGTATATATTAACAAGATAAGTTAGCTCGTAGATAAACTATACGTCTATTATAATACACCTATAGCTACTACTAAACTTAAGGCCTATACTAGTTTAGCAACACTATCTAAGATTAACAAATACTAACGCAAAATTAGTTTACTTCTATTTACTACTATAACTACTTAACTAGATATAGCTTTTGTAATATCGCAACTAGCTCGTTTTCTTATAAACCTAAGCACTACTTACTATAAAGCTACTAATTAAGTACTTATATACCTCTCTTATACAAGATTAAAGGTACTCTAGCTAGGTAGAGGCAACTTATTACAAGTTACTAGTAATACTTCCTTTACTAATAATACTATAGACTAAAAAAGTTTATAAGGCTATACAATTAAACTTTTTAATAGGCTTATTATATAGAGAGTAAATAAGTAAGATATAGTTACTACCTCTACAACTAAAGCTAAGTTGCTAGCCCTATCGTAGGTAGTAAAAGAAGTAATCTTTATATTAAAACTTCTTAACAAACTATACGTTAAGCTCCCTATAAACTATATTATAATCTAGTACAATAATACTTAAATAATCTAGCTCGTTACTAAAGAACTAGCTAAGCTACAAACTAAGCTTTAGCACGTTAATATCTATAATTATTAGCTAAGACAAGAGGTCTCTACTAGCTAAATTAAAGTAGAATATACTCTATTAATAGAGATAATAGTAGATAGCTTTATAAAAGTCTTACTAGTAAATAAATAAAAAAGCTTCTTAAAATAGCTTAGACTAATAGAAGTAATAGAACACTAAATAATAACTAAAGCACCTCTAGATAAAATCTAAGACTACCTTAAAAATCTTACACTTATCTTATAAATATCTAGCTTACTAATAAGTTACTAACCTAAAGGGGTGTATTAGATAAGTTATATAATTAGATACTTAATAGTATATACGTAGAGAGGCGCAATAGATTCTAAGTGTACCTAGAATCTATTAATTAGCTCGCTTAAGCTAGTACTACGATCTAATTAGCTTAGCGCATAGGCGTAACAATCGCTAAGCTACTAACCCTACTATAGCTAAAAGGATTACAGCCTTAACCTTTATAAACAAAGGAATTGAATAAAGAATCTTATATACAAAGAGATAGACTACGTTAGTACAACTAATATAATAAAGAAACTAGCACCTTAATAGAAGGGGTGTTAAAGATCTAGCTCGCTGCTATCTTAAGAGACCTAGCTAAGACTACTATATTGTAGATACATAAATAGAGCGTAGGGCTAGAGATAGAAAAAAAAAAAAACTACTTAGTTTATACTTATTGCTTTTAAGTTATAGGTAACTAACTAAAAAAGGGCTTTTCTAAAAGCCTTAGTATCCCTCTTAAACAAGGCCCTTATATAGCTATTACGAAAAAGCCTTTTTATTAAATTGCTATAACCTCCTTTAAATCTAACAAGTATACTAGATATTTTAGATCTATTATCTTATTATCTCCTTCTTAGTACTTGTTTTTACTAGGTATATCTATTAT
>JALNQF010000787.1:0-14221 GCA_028456385.1 Ophiosphaerella korrae | reverse complement strand
GATTCCACGATGGTGTACCGGTACGCCTTCTGGTCCCAGCTAGGATATGTCAGCCGGTTAACCTGTGCATACCGTAGAACGTACATACACTTCATCAGCTTTCTTGAACCCAGGTGAGCAAGAAAGCTTTAAGACCTCAGATTCTGAGTAGGGCTCATCAGCCTTCGAAGTATTCGCAGTTGCTTGGTCAGCCTTGACCACATCCTTCAGCAGCTCAGCTAGAGATATAGCAATGATTGGGCCCGAATGAGGCAGACCCTGGCTCAGTGGCGGATCGGGGCTGCCTGGGGGAGTATCTGCGGAGCGAGAGGTAGAGCCATTAGGCCTCATGACTTTGAGTGTAGTGGACATTTACAAAGCTTTGGCAAGGTGTTGGTTTTGGTGGAGGAGAAAGGAAAGCGCAACAGGTCGATGTGCTGCATCCCGAGGGGTTTTGCCTATTCTTATACTTCTCTATGGAACTATACGGCGGACATTCGTTGTACACCTCTATCTTTATGAGCTTTTCCTTATGGATCTAGAAAGAAGCCGGGATATGCATACCGATGCCATTCTAATACTTGAAAGCTCGATCTAGCTAAGTCGTGGGGTATATGCCAGCATTCATCTCGGACTTCCACGGTATCTGGATGCCAACTCACATTCGTGCAGCATGCGAAAAGAGTGCTGAAAGGGGTGCCCGCCAATAAAACGAGGCCTATGTGTGGATGATCAAGGAGGTCGCCGACTTTATCACTAGAAACAACCTAGCCGATGTAATTGTGCTTGAGTTCCTGGATTCTGTTAAAGATGCGCGACAGCCTAAGGAATCTACTGCTGAGGTCGAGGTGGGCAAGTACGGAACTATCGTCTTGCCTAAGTCTACGATGATCGGCGGGAAGCTCATTCCTACTGGTTGGCCTAATACTAACCAGCCTTACGACCCTGAAGGACAGCCTCCTCTAGGCGAACATTGGAATGAGGCGAAGTCGTCGACGGGCGTAATAACTCACAAGGTCCATGTCGATCCGGCTGAGAATGAAACATAGCTGCTAGACGAGTTGGTCCGCCAGGGTATTATCGGAGTCTAGGATATTCCAAGATAACTTAACATACATCTAAAAGGAACCATTAGATAGACAGGTCTACGTTGATGTCTCGGGTGATATCTACTCGCGGATACATACATCTAAAGCATACACAACGCCTCGAGATACGCGATTCTCGCACCTCCCTCTTCAAAACCATGGGTTCGGAATAATCCAAATAGTCTCGCGACTTTAATTGAACGTCGGTCATCTACCGATATTGGGCCAATATGTCTATAGAAAGTGTCCCAGAAATACTCTCGAAGCACAATATGATTAGGATGAAAATGCCAACTGCTTGCAGTCTGAATACCAAGTATTGTCTCAAGACCGCCGAGAGAAACCCCAAACGGGGCAATCATGGCATCAGCCCAATCCACAACACCTGTAATATGACCAGTTGCCTCATTCACGTGGAAGTTGTTCTCTAAGAAGTCATCGTGCTGGACTGCAATAGGATACTCCGGCCGGAGGATTCGCCTGCGAGGAGCCCGCATCCCACGGCACCCTGTCCGCGAAACCGCATCTCAGTGAGGCAGGCCCATCCTGCCCGCGAAACCCGCATCTCGGCCGTCTCGCCCGTGAGCTAGGCCCGCATCCTATTGCGTTCTCGCCACCAAAAACAAACCCGCATCCCACCGCCATCTCGCCCACAACGCACGCCCGCATCCCGCAATCTCTTTCTCTACTGGCTAGAAGGGCTCAGTCTATGCAAGAGCTTGGGAAGAGGTATAGTCTCGATAGCAAAACTGTGGCTACTAGTGCAGGTACAATATCCAGAAACTAAATATGTCGGTACAGAGTATATTATCTAGATGCTGATGCAAGTAGGAGATAGGTGGCCAAGATCAACTTACTCAGCTTGTTCAAGACGCAAGGCGATTTGTTATGTATCACAAAGGGGCAATTGAGAGTTACCCTCTTCAAACATATGCGTCTGCGCTGTTGTTCAGTCCGACAGGTAGTCTGATTGACGTCTGCTTCAGCACGAAGAACCAGAAGGAATCACAATTAGGCCAGCTATGAGCGGCAGCTGGAGCGCATGTATGCAGGCGTTCGAGGGCTAAAACGATTTTGCTAACTTAGTGGCTTCTCGCACGACTCGGCCCAGCTGGCATCGGCGTCGACGGACAAGACGGTCAAGATTTGGAATGCGAGCAGCGGCGCGTGCCTGCAGACGCTCGAGGACCATACCGGTCACAGCTCAGATAGTCTCATCTCTATTCTTGCGTCGCTACACTCTGGTAAACCAGTAACGAAACAAAAGCTATCCGTCTGTCAGGAGCCAATACTTAGCGTAGATAGCATCTGGATTTTTGTTAATGCTCAAAATCTGTTATGGCTCCCAATAGAGTATAGACCTGTAAACTTAGCCGTGTTAGGAAGATGTGTTAGTCTAGGTACAGGGTCTAGAAAGGTTTAGATATGTCATTTTAAGTAATACGTATTGCCGCAATGTTATATTTATTCCTCTCATCTCTTATTTCAAAAGATTGGTACTCATAGGGGGACGGAGAAGTACATGTATAAATATGAAGCTTCTTGTCAGGTTTGATAGACCAATAATGGAGATGGGTAAAAAGGCTTTTTGGTAACGGCCATGTAAGGGCCTTGGAGGTGGATACTGCAGCTTTCAGAAAAGCCCTATTTTAGATTGATCATATATGACTTGATTGAGGGAAGCTGTCAGATTTGGAGCGTCACTTAGTGATGGAAGTGGATCGTGGATTGATTTCAAGTATGTGATAATTGCTCGTGATAACTCAGTCACTAGTCACTGGTGCGAATTGAGTGCAGAATGGAACTGATTGATTGCTCTGCCTATCCTCTGTCTGCTAGCTGCCTTTGATATCTTTCCTGAGTTTCTTTGATGATTCTCCTGTCAAAGGGATGCGCCGCAACTGAGCTGGTGCTTTGTGGTTGAGTTAGTGGCGAGCTGGTATCGCGCGCACTAACTAGTCGCGCACTAGCATCGCGCGCAGATCGATCGCCATCGCCATCTCAATCGTCATCTGAAGCTCACGAGCTAGCCGAGTGAGCCAGCTCGCAAGCTCTATCCATGAGCTGAGTCGAGAGCTGAGTCGAGATTGCGATCTCAGCTTGGCACAGAGTTGAGCGTGAGCAATCGTTGCGCTAGCACACGCACCTCATCTAACACCAAGCTTCAACCAAGCCAGGTTGGCCCTGTGTAGGCCAGCTTCCCAGAGATCTTTATTTTGGTGGAAGTGGTTGTAAATTCAGTTATAGCACATCTATCTACCCGATGGAATGTAAGACACATTACACGTGTAAAAAAACATGCACAGGAAAAGTGTGTACATACTGTTTGCGGAAATTGGGAGAGCAAAGGAAATCCAAACATAGCCCCCTACTACAAACGAAGAGCATACAAAGGAATAAATGCTATTGAAACAAGATCCTCTCACTAAAAACAAAGAACATAATGCAGAACCTTCAAAAGAACAAAGCTTAACAGGTGGAACGAGCCTGAGGCAAGACGGAGAGGGGGATGATAAGAAAGTAAAGCTTATCAATCAGGGTGAAGAAGACGCTGCTACATAAAGTGGAAAAGGCGGCGCAGTAGAAGAGGGGAAAACGCGTATCAAATCTAATAGATTTCAACGTTTTTGCTAGCCGTGAGGGGTATCAGATGGTCTACTATCAATGCACAATGGCTTGGAGATCTTCAATGTCGAGCTGTACTGCAATATTTTCGCCATCTTGCTAAAGGTAGTATTGTTCTGACCGCAATAGGGCAAGAGCGGCGATTAGAGGAGATATACTAGGCTTATTGAGTCGCTATATTGTTATTTTGTTAAAGGATAGAAGCGTTTATCCTCACTCCTATATAATTCTCTACTCTCACCTTAACTAGTCATCGTCAGACTACTCTTAGGATATTTTCAGCTCGCTATTCGACTTACGAATCGTAAAAGTTATCTCATTATGGCGCGACTGACGGATCTCCCGATAGAATTATTCGACATGATTCTCGACAAATGTCCTAAATGCAGACCAATAGGTCGTATATGGAACGGACAAACACATACATAGGACGGAGAAACACGGATTACACAGACACGTACATGGGACGAACAAACAATTACAGTGGACGGACAAACACGTACATGGGACGTAGTAAGGCTTCGCGCGGTTTGTCGTGACGTTCAAGACAAGACACGTCGACGCTTCGTGCAGGAGTTCTTCTCCCATCTTATTATTAAAGTTGGGCCTGCAGGCTTCAAGTTAGCACACAACATTGCTAATGATTTGTTTTTTAGTACCAATGTCCAAAGTGTTAGATTTGTCTTCAATGCTGAGCCGGCTAGATGGGCCATCACGTTCTCCTACATCAACAGTGGATCGTTTCAACGCCACATCAACACCCTCATGGCCTATACGCTAAACTCACAAAACCCAAGGCTCAGATACCCAACGCCCGGAGGCCCAGTATGGTCACTGGGTCATTTATGCTTGACGTTAACAGACGTGGTAAATCTACCTACAGACCGGTGCCTTGATATAAACTTCCCATGTTGTTGGTTGGGGGTGCACCACATCTTCCTCTCGCAAACTGCCCATTTCCCAGGCATTCGGTTGAAAGAGTTCTCGGTCACTTCTTGCTATATGTGGCGGAGTGATTTTTTCCGCCTAGTCAAATACCTCCCTAATGACTCAGATAGACTTGCAGAGCTCCAAAAGCTGTCACTAGACGATTACGGTAACCCCGAGGACTTTGGCCTGGTAGGGAAACTATGTGATCTTGCGAGAAATCTCCGCTTCTTAGAGTATGACACTAACACCATATTCCCAAGAGCACCTTGGGATGAGCGTGGCCCGGAATTGCTCAGACTGACATCGCTCTTTCGCCTAACCAGCCTAACTGTTCGAAAAATGAAGGTCGACTCCGATCTCAACGCTGCAATTTATGCAAATTGCTCGACACTACGGATCCTCAATCTAGAATGTGTCTACGTTACAGATGGTTGGGGTAGAGGTTGGCTACCGTTCTTCGACTTCGTGTATAGCAATATACGCAAAAACAATCTCCGTTTGAAGTTCGTTAAGCTTAGTAAACTGGCCGGCAGGGTACAAGCTTCAATCGCGCAGATACGTCGACATCAGCCACGGGTGATTGGTTTAGAGGAACTTGAGGATCCACCTCGCTTTGATTTGGAGGTCGAAATGTCAAAAGAGGCGAATATAAATATTGAGGAGGAGATTGGAAACGGCTGGACTTGGGTATTACCGGCTCGCACGGATTCTATCTATTTCGATGTGGATCAGGGAGACGACATGGAGGATGTTTCCGGCGGTTGTACGTGTATGAACGTCAGGGATAAGGAGAAACGATGTCTTTCTTCAAGGGAAAGGGGATGAACAGCAATATGAGTTTAGACAGTGCGACTTCAGGGCAAAAGCTTCGCCTACACACCGAGACGAAATGGTTTATTTCAATAGATGGATATGAGAGACACTTGTATGTACTATCTAGTAAACATACCTATACATCATCAAATAATAACAAAGAAACTCTTCTCATCCTCCTTCGGCTCCACCCACGCCCGCTTAAGAATCGGATCCGCACAACTAATTCTAGTCCTCTTAGGCGTCACAGGACTCTGTAAATGCAACACCGCCTCCTCCCCAAGCTGCTTCCCCGCCTTCAACGCATCGCGAATCACAAAGAAGATACAGCTGCCCATGAACAACGGCGGCTCGCCTAAAACGAAATTAGCAAAACCCCATCGAATCAAAAAGGAGCGGAATAAACCCTACCAACGCCCCGACTCCGCTGAGTTGTCATCAAATTCTCCCACCGCATGTCCTTTGACAAGATGATATTGAACACCTGCGGAATGTCCCTAAATCTAGGTACGGAGAACGTGAGAGGGAGAGAGAGCCTAGATTTGGACGTTGAAGAAGCCTTCCTTGGATGACCTAAAGTTTATAGTCTAGCGGAGGTTGTTGAAAGTTTCCGAGTCGTTAAAGTGCTGACCCAGGGCGAGAAATTGAAACATATGCGCGCGAGGATAAATGCGTTGACGACAAGGTTCGTTATAATAATACACACCAATTTAGCGGTGATGGCGAATCTGAGGAAGGTATTGTGAACGGAGGGAGTTTGAATCGACAAAAGGTAGAGAGAGATATCGGGAAGTATTTAGAATATCCAAGTTTAGTTCGTTGCGACTTTGATGCATGTTAAACTTATCTGACTCCTGTTTATATTATATATAAGTCAAGTTCATTGATCGCGCTTATACTACTACGAGACAAACGCTTATCGACTTGGGCTGGGAAACAAGACGAAAAGTGAGAAAGCAAAAGATTTATTGTACCTAGGGGCGGGAAATGAGCTGTAGTCATCGCTGGCAGGAAGGCAGGATGAGTACGGGTCCTTTGCAAATTCAAGCTCTAATCTGACGCCTTCAGCTAGCTATAATAGGTGTATCGAGAAGATGCTCTGCACTAAGATGGAATACCTACATCTGCTTGCTTTTCTTTCAGCGAGCGCACGTGCATCCCGGTATACTACAAATATGCTAGCTGTATCATCATCACCCGTGTTGCAAAAAACTAAATCCGTTGTATCCATTTGATTGATCCTAAATCCTATTCTATGAATCCTACTCAATCTCATTCCCATCTAATCCGCAACAGGGAGAACCACGTCTATCCCCAATTTGCAAATTCAAGCTCTAATCTGACAGTCTTCAACTACCTATAAACAAGTTGTATGTAGCGAGGACATGCTCTCTGCACTAAGATGCAGATGCACTGAGATTTAGATGAACTGCCTCTACTGTTGCTTTTACAAGTAGGGCACAAGTCCATAGCGATATACTTCATTTTGTAAACCTTATTGGCGGCACAGTAACCTGAACCGCCTACAGCATTAACGATGTTTCTATATTGTTGTATAACCTGTTTGGCAACATGGTCGCAGTCTTTATAAGTGACAAACTCCTAATAACATGGTTGATAGGAATAGGTTTGTTATGGTTCTTTGAATAGAGGTATGACCGGCGTATGGGAGGTGATGCTCGAGGGAGATTGAAAGTTTGTGTTCTGAGATGTGTTCTGAGAGCTTGCGTTCTAAGATTAAGAGCTACGATCCTGGGCTACTAGTGGCACGATGGATTGTGAATTGAAGTCGCAATGTCGGTTTACAGTGGTTTGATTAATTATTGTGACCCGAAGTCGCGACGTCTGTTTCCAGTGCTTTGATTAATCATTGTGAACTAACTACCCATGTATTCTACTACGACTCGTTCCATCCGCTTAACCTGTTCGCGGTAAAAACCCTTTAGCAGTCCAAATACAGTAACATCACAAGGCTAGAGCTCGTGAGAGGTATGAGAGGGCATACAGCAGAGAGTAATGTTGTCCTCAAAGTAGAACTCTATGATTTTAAGGGTCTCATGTGTGCCGAAACCGTCCCATATAAGTATACGTAGTTTCCCACGAGCCCGCTCTCTAGTTTAGGGATCAAAGACAAGCTTAAGCCACTGTAAGCTGATATAGGAGTAGGAAATGTGGTCTAGTTGGAGCGATGGGTTGAGGCAGGCCAGATAATCATTAGATCAAGACACCTACCGTCAGCGGAGATACATTCAATAGCAGCGACCATGGTCCGCTTAACACACGCGCCTCTACTGCCGCCTCGTCGGCTGCCTCGTATGTCATCCTTACCAGCAAGGACTTGACCGAGTTAGGCATACTTAGCATAACCCTAGTCTCATCCATATTATAGACATTCTCAGGTAGAATCTCCAGGTTCTGCAGCTCCTTTCCGATCACATTGAACCAGTGTAAGACCTTGTCATAGATATTCAACCGGTTCCAGTCTTGCGGCTTCTTCGTCCTCGCTATAAGCTCTAGCCGGCGTCTCTCGAGTCTCTTAGCCCAGTTTACACCAGGAGGCTTAGGCAGCCGATCCGCTCAGGGCTGATAGCGTGTAGCACTAAATGCTATTGCTAGTATATATTTTATTCGTATAGGTTGCCTAAGAGTGTCCATATGTAACACAAAGTCAACAACAGCATTCTCTTCGCACGGCATAAGGTAATGTTGGCTTCAGGCTTTGTCCTCTCTCGAGCGTCGTCCGAGTGCACGATAATTAACAGTAGTACGAGGGACGTTGCTATGCGCAGCACGAGCGGCGAGAGTGTCAGGTATACCATCAGGGAGGCCTTCGGCCAGTGCTTGACTGGCTCTGTCCATATTAGCTACGGTACTTGTTAGCAATAGAGAGGGAAAGTGAGGCAGCTCGTCCAGAGGCAGCTGATGCCAGCGCAGCGACTCCAGCGGCATAGCCGGGACCGGGCAATGGACTCTAGACTGAGGCTATTTTTGGCGCAACAAAGCAAACCAGACAAACTGGACAAAGACTCCAAGCGCTACGCCACGGATGACCTCACGGCGCTAAAACCGTGCTACATTCTTTAACAACTCCCACTCCATCGGCGAAACTCTCGGAATCCACCATCAATAGCTTATTCAACTCCAGAGCTTGCAAGCATATTCTTTCTTAATAGAACTATCACGACATAGCTCTGAAAATCAACGACTTCACCACAGTCGCCATAGAACAAGGAAAATAAGCTAAGAGCGAATCAAGATGCCATGACTGAGCGGTCAGGGGCGACACCAACCCCAGCGTATTTTTCTCATCGCTCACCAGTATTAAGTGCGGAAAAAGCTAAAAAAAACATCGAAAGCCTATGTGTTACTTTATATGCTCGGGTGGAGGACGCATAGGGCGTTAAATTATGCGATCCAGCTCGTTACATGGTGATGCTCGCTACGTGGTGAGGGATAGTAGTCTGCTTGTATTCAGCTTCCTTCCTATCCATTCACGATCCTATCGTAGTCCCATAATCTTACGCAGACAGGGGTGACTACCTAAGACAATGATCGACAGCGTCGGCGAAACAGCCGATAGTCTCACCACCGCTGCATATCGCTTGTCACGGATTTGTAGATAAGTGGAGGAAAGGCTATTTGACACTGATTTATAGTATTTGTAGCTATAAGGTATGCATAGAACTTATACTAACTTCAAACTTATAAATCTGTCTCGTGTCAGGATGCGTCTCTCGACGAAGGGGTAGACAGTACTTATTATTGTTAATAGCTTCTGTAGAAACACATGTTCCATCTGAAGAGGTAGGGCAATAACAGCAAATATATTGCACAATACGAAGTACTGTCTACATATCCTAATTCTTTCGATAGGTACGCATGGTTCCGTGCGCAAGGTACTCTGCGAAGAAGCCTGAGGCTTCACACTCGTGACGATGGAAGGTTTGTTTTTCGCATTCAAGAATTCTAGAGTCGGAAATGGCAGTAGCGGTAATACTTGCAAAGTGTTCTAGTAGCTTAGGTTAGTATCGTGATAACATCCCTCAGCACGTAGCGAGAAGTACCTCGTAACGAGAACCTTTCTACTACCCGACTATCTCGTATCTCTCTACTAAGGTCTATTAAGCTACAAATAATAAATAATTGTTCTTCACCTATCTCTTTACCTAATATCCGCGTATAGAAGAAAATATTGTAGTATTAGTAGTACTATTGTTAATCTCGCTATCGCCTTAAAATCTGTTTTAGACGCTATACCCCTATTTAACTACGAGTATTAACAAGACTCTAGATTTTAGGACTATTGCAAAGTTGTTTAGTTATAAAGGAAATAACTTCTAGGGGTCTTAGGTCTCTTTTACTAATAGTTGTAGATTCTAGGGGTTTTGCTAAGTACAAAGAGGGTATCCTTCTACTAAAGTAAATTTTTAGTATAGCTTAGCTAAGTTAGAGTATGTAATCTATAGTATTAAACTTTAGCGCTATTAGTTATCTATAGCGTAGTGCTAAGGGTGTTTATATTATTTGTCTAGTTTGCATGGTGTTAGATTTGATGGTCACAAAATTGATGGATGTGAACTCGAGTGAGAAAAGAGTTGATTGGTTGATCTCTGTCTGTCTATCTCCGGCCCTGCGCTCTATCTATGTATCTGCGCTGCGGCGGTCTCGGCTGGGTCTCTCGAGACGGCGGCGAGCCGGATTCTCAGCACTCATTCTGTTGAGGTGCTGGTTTCTTTGTTGTATCAGTAGTACTGACGTAGTCTATCTCCTTGCATGTGAGATCCTTTGTTTGATTCCTTTGCTCGTGAAGGTCGAGGCTGCGATCTTTTCAGCTGCGGCGGGGTTGGCGGCTTGGCGATCGTCACGCTCGTGCGCCGAGCCAATCAGATCGCGCACATGCTATCGCGCATCTGATCGCGCATCTGATCGCACATCTGATCGCGCGTCTAATCGTGCAACTCATCTGACACATGGTTTGTTAAGCTAAAAATAGATAGGTGTCTAGTTGCCAGATTGAACCCTCAACTTGACGGCATCTGAGCCAGTCGGCATCCGAGTGGACGAGCCAGTGAGAGCTACTCAGCGGCAGCACGTCAATCAGATGCCAGCGGCAGCACATCAATCGCAGCGCTGCTAGCTTTGACGCTGGCAGCCATGACGTTGATGGCCGATCGCGATCTAGATGGCGATCGTGGGGCACGCACGCGCCGAGAAGCCACTAGCCACCCTAGCTATTCCTAGACATCTAGGACGCCTTCGACTTAAAAATTACGTTACGCATCGTCGCCTTCGCACCTGATTCGTCGAGAGCCTTATTCATTAACAAAATAGCGTTCCTTCCCTATAATACTACTATTAAGCTCTTACCACTCTATCATACCCGTAATGTTGTTGTCTAAGCGTTGGATTAACTGTCGTACGCAAATTTATGCGGGGTCGCCGCTCTAATTGGTACCTCCAACTGGAACGATTACCAGTCCTGGCTAGTGTAAAAGAGCTACTCAATCGTCGCAGTATAACTCGGCAAATTTCTTAGTGGCTGAGGTGGCTATGCCTGTGGCTGTGTGAAGTCTTGGCAGGCGGGCTGACCTTGGCCCCGCAGCCTTGCGATCCAACTTGACCACGGCCACGCCTCCAGTCAACCAACTCACCTCTTACAGAATTCGTCACCTCGCAAGGCCATGGCCAGATGGGGTCGGCCATCCTCCCTGCTAGCGTGATCGAGGCGTTCGTCTGCTTCTGACGAGGTTTAAGTGGCGAGTCTTCATGCTCGGAGCTTCGCGGTAGCAAATTCGAAACCTATATAACTACTGTACTCATACTGTACGTAGTGGAACGCGCCATAGAGGTCGGTGCATTCAATACGTTTTTACAGATCACCCAGCTTTTGGTGCTTAGCGGTCTAGCCTTTTCCAGGCTGAACAGGAACGCCAATGGACGGGGCCGCTCGCGTAGATTTGCCGCTCCCCTCCAATGCCTGCGGCCGTGCCCCGCTGACACGACTACACGTCAGTCCATAGCTGCCAGCAGGTGGCTGCCTGTAACGCAGGCCACAAGGCTGAGCGGCAGCAAACGTCGCTGCCAGAACACTTCCCCACTCCTCCACGAGCGTTCCTTGGGCACAACCTTTTCCCTCGTAACTACTGCGAATGTCGCGCCAACTGCGCCGCGAAGACTACACGGTAGGATGGGTGTGCGCACTCCCAGTCGAGCTAGCGGCGGCGCAGGAGATGCTCGACGAAGCGCACGAAACGCCCCGAACCGACGCCCATGACACGAACATTTACACGTGCGGACGCGTCGGCGAACACAACGTCGTAATCGCTTGTCTACCTGTAGGGCAAACGGGCACGAATTCGGCCGCCGCAGTTGCCGTGCAAATGAAGTCGGCGTTCACGTCAACTCGGTTCGGTCTGATGGTAGGCATCGGAGGAGGCGTTCCCAGCGAGGAAGCAGACATTCGGCTTGGGGATGTAGTAGTCAGCAGGCCATATAAGGCGCATGGTGGAGTGGTGCAGTACGACTCTGGGAAAGCTACTCCGAGCGGTTTCGAGCGAACAGGATCCCTTAATACTCTGCCAACAATCCTGCTCAACGCCGTTGCGAATCTGCAGGCTAAGCACATCAGAGGGAGATACAAACTGTTAGAGTATTTTTCCAAGCTTGAAAGCCTGCCGGCCTTTGGGCGCAAAGCTGCCGGTTCGGACGCTCTTTTCGAAGCGAAATACAATCACAAGGGAGGAGCAACATGTAGCAAGTGCAGCAAAGACTACTTGGTGGCTCGGAAGCCACGAAGACAAGACGTGGTAGTGCACTACGGCACGATTGCATCCGGGAACCAGGTGATAAGAGATGCTGTGGAAAGAGACAAAGTCAGTGCTGAGCTTGGCGGCGTGCTCTGCTTCGAGATGGAGGCGGCGGGCCTGATGAACAGCTTCCCCTGCCTCGTCATCCGTGGCATCTGCGACTATGCCGATTCGCACAAGAACAAGAGCTGGCAAGCGTATGCGGCGGGGAACGCGGCGGCGTGTGCAAAGGAAGTGCTGTCGGTGATACCACCAACAGATGTGGCGAATTCACGTACGGTAGAGGAAGCGATTAGAGACACAAGCGGTTAGTATAGCAATCATCGTGTATTTGGTAGTATCTTGGCGCTGATGTCGCGGTAGAAGTTGTAACTACGCGGACCGACGCAGATATAGCAAAAGACCAAGAATGCGTCCGAGACTTGCGTCTTACTGATCCCCGTGATGACAAGAGGCGTATCGAAGACACCAAGGGTGGCTTGCTGAAGGATTCGTACCGTTGGATTCTCTATAAGCACGACTTCCGGCGATGGCGGGACGACCAGCAGAGCCGACTTCTATGGATCAAGGGCGATCCTGGCAAGGGCAAGACTATGCTTCTCTGTGGTATTGTCAATGAATTGAAGACGTCGATAGCCAAAACAGATCTTCTGTCCTTCTTCTTCTGCCAGGCCACGGACTCGCGGCTCAACAACGCCACGGCGGTGCTGCGAGGGCTGCTGTACTTGCTTGTCGACCAACAGCCATCGCTAATCTCGCATATTCGGAAGAAGCACGATCACGCAGGCAAGGCCCTCTTCGAGGATGTAAATGCCTGGGTTGCCTTATCCGAGATCTTTACCAACATCCTGCAAGACCCGAGCTTAAACAGCACGTACTTGATCGTTGATGCGCTCGACGAATGCATAGTAGACTTGCCAAAACTACTAGACTTTATCGTCCAGAAGTCGTCTATATCTCGTGCCAAGTGGATCATCTCTAGCCGCAACTGGCCCGACATCGAGGAACGTCTAGAGAGGGCGGGGCATAAGTTGAGGCTATGCCTCGAACTCAACACAGAATCCATTTCTACAGCTGTCAGCAAATTCATCGAGCACAAAGTGCTTCAGCTAGCGCATAAAAAGAAATACGATAGAGATACCCAGAAGGCCGTGTTCCACCATCTATCTTTGAATGCTAATAACACCTTCCTCTGGGTGGCTTTAGTCTGTCAAAACCTAGAGAAGATCCCACGCTGGAACACTCTTGCGAAGCTAGACGCATTTCCATCTGGACTTGACTCTCTTTACGAGCGAATGATGCAGCAGATACGCAATTTGGACGATGCGGATACTGACCTCTGCAAGACGATACTAGCCTCGATCGCAATTGTATATCAACCTATCACACTGAAAGAGCTGACATCCCTTGTCAAGCTGCCTAAGAGTATGACAGTTAATCTAGAGTCATTACTAGAGATTATTAGCCTTTGCGGTTCGTTCCTTGCCATTCAAGAAGGCATTATCTACTTTGTGCATCAGTCCGCGAAGGACTTTCTGCTCACAAAGGCATTCAACGAAATATTTCCATCTGGAGAGGAACAGGTCCACTACATAATCTTCTCAAGGTCACTCGAAGCCATGTCTAAGATACTCTGGCGAGGCATGTACAGCCTACGTAGGTTAGGGTATCCTGCCGAGCTGGTGAAACCGCCAGACCCAGATCTATTAGCTACGTCACGTTATTCGTGCATCTACTGGATCGACCACCTTAGAGACTGGAGTCCCAGCTCTTCTACGAATTTCTTGGTTGACCTACAGGATGGAGGCGCTATTCACCAATTCCTAAGAAAAAATTACCTCTACTGGCTTGAGGCTCTAAGCCTGTGCAAGAGCATGTCGAAAGGAGTAGTATCAATGGCGAAACTCGAGGCCTTAATACAGGTAATCTACAAATTTGTAATACTATATATAATATATACTAACGTAACCTAGGGAAGAG
>JALNQF010000786.1:0-14226 GCA_028456385.1 Ophiosphaerella korrae | reverse complement strand
TACTAAGCGCTAACTAAAAGTAGAAAGGTAGTTAAATATTAGTAAGTTGTAAACTTACTAATATATTAGTAAGTTTGTAATATTAGTAAGTTTACGATATTAGTAAGTTACAAACTTACTAATATATTAGTAAGTTTATAATGTTAGTAAGTTTGTAATGTTAGTAAGTTGTAAACTTACTAATATTAGTACGAAAATAAGAGGTATAAGAGATAACTCCCTTACACGTCTCCTTCCTTTTAAAGAGCGAATTCCTAGAGCTTAAAAAGGGCTCTAATTAACTAATAATACCTATTAGGTAGTAGTAGTAGTAGCTAGGGTTAAGGAGGTTAACTATTTTTAGAGTTAAAATTATTATTTATAGAGTATAGAGCTAAGGTTTTTACTAATTTTAGTATAAAATTAAGACCTACGCAACTTCTATATATAAAACGTGTTAACTATAGACTCTTTTCTACTACCTTTACTCTACGCTAATAAAATTAAACCTAAAAGTGTTTATATATAGTATAAGGGAAGGCAAAGTTAATACTACTAAGTAACTTAATAGCGCTAGATCTCTATATAAGTACTTACTATAAATATAGGCTTTACAATAGGTAGGTTTATTAATATAGGGAACCTAGTAAGCCTAATATTTATAAGTATTAGGAGGTAGGTAGCGTAGAGCAGCCCTAGCTAGGAATTTAGTAGCTAGTTGTAAATTCTATAATAGCGAACTAGACCTACGCGTAACTAGTTATAAGGGAGCGTAGTAGTCGTAGCTATAGTAGTAGGGTAGGCCTTAACCTAAAAAGAGTCTTACGCTTACTAGCTAAGGTAAACTATTCCTACTATTTTTATACTATAATTTAGCTTTAGCTAGTAGTAAAGTTTTCTAATTACGCTTTAGAGGGCCTTTTTGCGCCTACTAATAGCTAGAGTACTCTACTAGGTTACGTCTTCGTTAAGCTCTATTTTAGGTATATAGTTAGTATTTTAAGCTTCTCTAAGTAGTTCTAGTAAAAGTTAAAAGTAGTAATTACGCCTTATAAGGGCTTTTTTGCGCTTATTAATAATTTTAGGCTTATCTAGATAGTTCTAGTAAGGGCTAAAGGTAGTAATTACGCTTTAGAGGAGGCTTTTTTATATCTATTAGTAGGTTAAAATACTTTAATAGGTTACGTCTTTATTAAAGCTCTATTTTTTAGGTATACGTAAAGTTAGTAGTTTAGCTTTCTCTAAGTAGTTCTAGTAAAAGTTAAAGGTAGCTTTATATTTTATAAATTCTTCTACTAGCTCCTATATAGGTTTATTATAGCTAGTCTAGTAGACTAAGTAGTACTATCTTGTATATTTTCTACGCTCTTTAAAGCGTACGTCTAAGATAGCTTCTACTAGGTATTCTTTATATACGCTACTAGTTTCTTTATTAGTAATAATAATAGAGATTAGCTATAGTAGGTCTTAATCTAGTAGAAGCTTCTAATCTCTAGGGCGTAAGAGTTTTAAGGAAAAGACTAAGAATACGCCTTTACTTAGTATCTCTTAGAGTAGTACTAGCTTATATACTCTACTATTATAGATAACTCTCTTAATAGAGTATAGGCCTACCTATTAGTAGTCTAATTTTAAGGTTAGCTAAGTAGTTCTCTAATTAGCTATACTAATATAGGCTTAGTTACTAACTTTATATACTAGTCTACTTTAGTAAGAGGTATTAGCTTAGGCTACTTACTCTTATTATACCTAGAGTATTTTTTCTTTAAAGTAGGCTACTAAGTTACTATAGGCGTTAAGTAGCTTGTTAGCTTATATACGTTAGTTGTATTAGGCTAGGTTTAGTTAATCTTTATTGTTTTCGCTAGAGTATATACTACTATAGGGGTAATACCCTAGATCTATAAGAAATAGGGTTAT
Organism: Ophiosphaerella korrae; assembly: GCA_028456385.1. Taxonomy (NCBI): domain Eukaryota; kingdom Fungi; phylum Ascomycota; class Dothideomycetes; order Pleosporales; family Phaeosphaeriaceae; genus Ophiosphaerella; species Ophiosphaerella korrae. The sequence continues at coordinate 12,327 of JALNQF010000786.1, read as the reverse complement.
CTTAATAGATATATTAATAGTGTTATTTACTTAGAACTTAGCTACGTATAGCTAAGCTACCTAGTTATCTTATACGTAGTTAACATATTACTTTAGAAAGATCTCTAGGGCTTAATTTACTTACTTAGTTTAGCTATTAGTTTCTAGGTAGTACGTAGTTAAGAGCTTTTACGTAATATAGAGGCGTTTATATACGTAGCGCTAAAATTAGCTAATAAAAGTTATCTCTCTATTAAATATAATATTTATTAGGACTCTATAAAGCTTAAAAATAGATATAAAATATTAGGTAGCTTCTTCTAGTTTTAAAGACTTATAAGGGAAGAAATAGCGTCTTTTTATAAAGTAGTAGTAAATTACTAGGATATATTTATAAATCTAGCTACTGTTTTTGCTAGTTAGTAAGGCTTAGATATAGTCTACTAAGATATTAGTCTAGGGTGCGTAAGGAATTAGTATAAGTTAGAGGTAACTAAGTTTACTATCTTATAAGTTCTTTATATAGTAGTAGATTAAGTATATATTATAAAATTACTTAATAGCTTAGAGTATTTTAAGCTAATAATAGCGCTTATATATTAGATATAGCGTGCTATAGGGTCCTTTATAGCTTACTAACTAATAGTTATAGTATAAATTAAAGATTTAGTAGCGTAGATAGGTATTTAAGGGGATGTATAGACGCGTTTTATTAACCTAGAGGCGCCTTTCTTTCTCTAATCTAGTAGAGCTAATATTAGTACGTAAGAAGTAGTATCCTACTTTATAGAAGGCTTTTAATAGTTTTTATTATCTACTATCTATAGTAGTAAATATAGCTTAAGCTACGTAGTCTTCTAAGTACGCTATATCTAGTAATTCTTCTATTAGGCGTAAGTTAACAATATATAGTAAGAGTTCTAGGTCTAGTTCTTTATTATAAAGTAGTAGAAACTCTTCTAGTAGGTTTACTAATTTTAGTTTTATTCTTATAATATAGTAAAAGTAGGCGTATACTATAGTAGCTTATTTTAGCGTAAATCTATCTAGCTTTTATAAGTCTGCGAGGCTTAGAGCGTAAATTACTATATCTAGTGTAGGTTTTACGCCTAAGGCTAAGACTTAAAGGCTTAAGATAATTTAGTTAGCTCTTAATACTTGTAGATTAGAATTATCTATAGGGTAGTCTTATAGTTAGTAGCTTAGGGCGTCTATAACTTTATTTATATTACTAAGTATATATTTAATGTAGAAATTAAATTAGGATAGAAATAATAACTAGCGTGCCTAGTAGTAATTAAGCTTTTTAGTTATTATAAAGGTTTCTAAATTATAGTAGTCTATTATAACGTAGATTGTATATAGACTACTTATAAGCTCTAGTTCCTATTCTTTAAATACTTAGATTATAGCTATAAGCTCTAGGTCGTAGATATTGTAATTATATTCTACTAGGGTGTGTTTTTTTAAGAAGAAGCTAACTAGCTATTAGATTCTATCTTAGTTTAGTTAGCTTATTACTCTACCTAAGGCCTACCTAGAGGCGTTAGTTTAGATATAGATTAGTTTTAAGGGGTTAAAGTAAAGTAAGACTACTCCTAGCTAGAAAGTAGCTTTTAGTTTATTAAAGGCGTCTATATATTCTTAGGTAATTATAAAGGGCTTATACTAGGTCTTTTAAAGGGGTAGCCTATCTCCTTTAGTAGGTTTAGTAATAACTTTAGACTTAATTAACTTAGTAAGTAGTAGAGTAAGGCTTAAGTAATTCTTAATAAAGTACTAGAAGAATCTAGTATAGCCTAGAAAGGCTAGGACTTCTTTAGTAGTCTTTAGTATTTCTTACTCCTAAATAGCTTTAACTTTAAAGAGATCTATTATAATTTCTTTATTAAAGATAATTATACCTAAAAACTTAACTAAAGTAGCGTAGAAGCTAGATTTTTTAAGATCTACATAGAAGCCTTACTCTTTTAGTTGTATAAGTACTTTATAAATATACTAGATATAGTCTATTTTATTATTAGAGTATATTAGAACGTCGTCTATATATATAGTATAGAAGTTATTTAAGTATTCTAGTAGGGCTAAGTTAATAGCGCGCTAGAAAGTAGCTAGTGCGTTAGTAAAGCTAAAGGGTACTACCTTATAGGTATATATACTAAAGTAGGTAACAAAAGTAGTTAGCTATTCTAAATTTAAGGTAATACGTAAGTAGTAAAAGGCGTATATTACGTTAAATTTAAAGAAAATCTTTACTTTATTTAAGTAGGCTAGTATTTCCCTAAAGAATAGAATAAGGTACTAGTCTTTAATAGTAGATTTGTTTAGCTTATAGTAGTTTACGCAAACTTGTAAGCTACTATCTAGTTTAGCTATAATTAGTAGGTTATTCCTAGCTAGAGAGCTATATTTACTAATAAAGCCCTTACCTTCTATTTCTTAGATATATTTCTAGATTACTTTATCTTATTTTCTAGTAAAAGAGTAAGGTTTAGTATCTAGGATTTTTACGCTAAGCTTAAAGGTAATTTCTAGGTTATATAGCCTATAAGGGAGAAGTTTCTTAGTAGCTTTCTTATTAAAATAGAGTATTAGGTCCTAATATAGTTAGAGTAGTTCTATAGATAAGATATCTTTAAGCTCTACTATAAGTAGTAGCTTATAAAATTATATATAATCTACTTCCTTAGCTACTTTATAGTAGTACGCTAGTAGTAGTATTCTATTTAAAGTAAGTACTATAAGCGTATATCTACTTCTTTTAGTAAAGGCTTTAATTATATAATAACTAATAGTTTAAATATCTATTAACAAGTTCTATTTATACTTATTAGAGTGCCTACTTAGAGGCCCTATAAGGGTAGATAATAGTTTAAGTGCTAGCTTCTTTAAGGCTATAGTAGAGTAATATCTAGGCGCACTATAGTATACTACTAAGAGAATTTTGTTAGTTATCTAGTAGTGTTATTAGTAGTAAATATTAGAGAATAATAACGTTCTATTATAGTAGTTAGGTTTAATAGTATAGGCTTTACACTATAAAAATCCTAAAATAAAGTTAAATTAGCCTATATTTTTAATAATATAGGTAAAAGTCTATTTAATATACGCGCCTACTTATAGGTAGAACTTAACTTAATACGTAATAGACTTAGATAGAAAACTATTGTATCTTTTATAGATAATAAGTTAAAGTAGCTAGATAGTTTGTAATTTTATAGTCTTCTAGGTAAATTTTTAGTAAATAAAGTTTATATTAGCTCTATTATTAGCTAAGGTTCTAGCTATATAGAGTACTATAGGGTCTTTACTTAGAAAGCTAGTAAATAAGAATTAGTTTAGCTTAGCTTCTATTAGATTAGTTAGTAGTTTCTTATACTAGACTATCTATATTCTATAAGTAAGTATATAGAATATAGCTATACTAGGAGTTATACTTTAGTAGTTAATTACGCTCTTCTAGTTTGTATAATCTCTAGGTTAAGGCTTTAAGCCTAGAGAACGTTATTTTCTAGATCCTAGTCTAAGTTAGGCTCTAGTTCTAGCTCTATATCTAGTTAGGGGTTATATTTAAAGAATTAGTCCTCTATTTCTATATCTATTTTAGAGTCTATTACTATATAGGTAGCTATATAGTAGTTTATAGTATTAGTAAGTATTTTAGATCTAGTAGCTTTTATTTATTTATAAGTAGTATAGTCTAGCTTTTTAATACCTATCTTTCTATAGCCTTAGTATAAAATTATTTTAAAGTTCTTAGTTTTAATTGTAGTAGCCTTTTTACTAGTTAGGTATATTTCTCTAAATATGCCTTCTAGCTATAGTTAATAGTGTTTTAGTTCTTATAGAGTTATAGCTAGTTCTTCTTTAAAGTTTTATATCTACGCTCTTAGTTTAGCTCTTATAGGCGCTAGGGTACAAAGCTACGTTTACTTAGGGCTTATATCTAAGTTATAATTATTTACTTTATTTTCTAATATTAAGATTATCTTTTAAAAATTAGTAGGGCTATTATAGATACTAGAGGTAGTACTAGTAGCTTCTTTAAGCTAAAGTTATAGCTTTTTTTAAAAGTAGATATTATATAGCTATAGGTTCTATTATAGTTTAAAGCTAATATTATTAAATTTAGAGAGGAATTTAGCTTATACTAACTAAGTAGTTTTATAGATTAGTTAATCTAGTCTAAATTTAGCTATTTCTAGGGTTTTGTAACGTACTTCTCTTAATCCTACTACGTCTATATTACTAAATTAGTAAAAAAGTATAAAGAAATATATAAATTCTTCTTAGTATAAGTAGGTAATACTATTTAAGATAGTAAAGTATAGGTAAGCTAATCCTATATAGTAGCGTATAATAACGTTAGCTTAGGTTTATAAGCTAATATATTTTTTTCTATTAGTAATAAAGTAATTATATATAGACTAGATAAAGGATATAATATTTATAAGGTGTCTTATACCTAAAAATTATAGAGGTTTTATAGAGTAGTCTTCTTATTCTTTATACTAGTAAAAATTAAAGGCTAGCTCTTAGATACTAGTTAAGAAAAGAGTTAAGGTAAACTCTTCTCTATTAAAGATATAGTAGCCTACTACTAGTACTTAGGGTTTAAACTCTCTTTTAAAGAAGCTAGGTTACTAGCCTTATAGTAAGATCTTAGTATAAAGTAGTTCTATATCTTTCTACGCTAGTATATTAAAGTTAAAGGTTTTTAGCTTAGTTTATTTAGCTATTAAGTCTTCTTAGTAGATTACTACTTTACGTAAGTAGTTATATTTTACTATAGCTTCTTCTTATAGAGCTTTATACTAGGTAGCTCTTTAGCCTAAAGTATTATATTACTCTATAATATAGTTATAGTCTAGTAGTAATTACGCTAGGTATTCTTAGAGTTAGGCTAATTAGTTATCTTATTAGGAGAGTTATTTATCTACTTTACTTACCCTAGCTATAAGCTTCTAGTTTTATTTATTTACTACGTTAATTACGTCTTATATCTACGTGTTTATAACTACTAGGTATAATACTATTCTAGCTAGAGTAAACTTTCTAAGAGATAAGTAATTACTAAGTTTATTATCTTTAATTCCCTAGTATAAGGTTAGTAATAGAGTATAAAACAAGGGTTAGAGCTTAGTAAACTTAGTAAGTAATTTCTTAAATTTATCTTAAGATATAAAGACTATTTCTAGTAGTAAGTCTTTATTAATTATAGTATTTAATAGTAAGTTATCTCTTAGCTCTTCTAGGTTCTTAAGCTTAGGTGTAGGCTAGAGTAATAATACTTAGCTAACGTTTAGTTAGGCGTCTTTAATTAAGTTATTTAATACAGTCTAGTTATTAAAAGGGACCTTAGTAACTAGTCTATACCTTAAGGGGCTACCTTAGTTAAAGAGAGTAGAGTCTATATTTAGGTTAAATTCTTCTATAATAAGTTAGTTAGGAGTAGCTAAGTCTATTATAGAGCTATTAGCTAGAAAAGCGCCTAGTACTTATTAGGGAATTATGTTAGGTTAGAAATTAAGTTTACTAGGTAGTCTTAGCTAAATAAAAGATTTAGGGTCTATTACTTATTTTCTTTTATCTTTCTATAAGGGGTTTTTAAGATATTATTAGAAGTTACTTAGTACTTTTTTTATTAGAGTGGTTAGTGTAGTAGGTCTCTAGGTCTATTTTTCTAGGGACTTAGTTCTAGCGCGTATTTTATAGATTTTTTATAGTATAGTAGCCCTAGAGCGTTCTCTTAGTTCTTTACTAGATCTATAGTCTACTATTTATAGCGTATCTTTATCTTATAAGTATACTTAGTTTAAGTAATAAAGAAGTTGTAAGCTAGTATTATTTTAGTTTAAGAGGCTAGCTTTTAAGGAGATAGAAGATTTTTTTGTATAACTAAGTTATAGTATAATAAGCTAAGTTATAGTAGTTGTATACTATATTAGTGCGTTTAGCTATTAGTTTATAGAGATTTAGATCTTTAGCGCTAGCTAGTAAAAGTTTTAGTAAGGTCTAGAGCGCTTTATTACTTAGTTTTTACAAATTAAGTGCTAGTAATTTATATAAGTTTAGGGGTATTTTCTTTCTCTAGCGCTACTACCTAGGTTTAATACCTAGTGTAAGTATACCCTTACTTAGGTATACGTAGTAGGTGTAAGCTAAAGCTTTATAACCTATAAAGTAGTTAAACTACTCTTCTTTAGTATGTATTTCTTTCTAGAACGTTAGTGCTAGTACTAGTAAAAAGGGAGTACTAGAAACCTTAACTAGAACTATAATATAGTAAACTTAAGGAGCTACCTAGTGCGCTATAGCTAAGGTAGAATCTAATTCCTAGTAGTATAGTTCTTTTTAGCTAGCTAGGCTTAATTAAGAGTTAGCTGTAATTAGCTATCTTATAGTAACTCTAGTATAGGTAAGAAGGCTACTAGCGTAGTTCTAGGTTATAGAGAAGCTTATAGAAGTAAAATATTTATAGAGATCTACTATTATATAAAGTAGACTTTACGTAAGATAACTTAATAAGGTAGTTTTAATAATTAACTAAAAAGAGTAAATAGTAGATAAAGCTATCTAAGTAAGTACTAGGTATATATACCTAGTAGCTTACTAAGCACTAACTAAAAGTAAAAAGGTAGTTAAATATTAGTAAGTTGTAAACTTACTAATATATTAGTAAGTTTGCAATATTAGTAAGTTTGCGATATTAGTAAGTTATAAACTTACTAACATGTTAGTAAGTTTATAATATTAGTAAGTTTGTAATATTAGTAAGTTATAAACTTACTAATATTAGTGCGAAAATAAGAGGTATAAGAGATAACTCCTTTATAAGTATTAATAAAATATTAGATAAACTACTATAAGACTACTATATTCTAAAAGTAAGATAACTAGTAATAGAAGTACTATAAGACTATATAGAGTGTTAAAGAAATAAATATAGTAAATACGTACTATATAGAATACTATAACTAGTAGAAGTACTAAAATAACTATAAAGAGTTATTATAATAGACTTTATTATAAAGCTACTTAAATCTAGAGACCTAATATTAGGAGTCGAGTATAATAGAATTCTAATAATAGTAAATAAACTTATAAAGTATATATACTTTAGACTATATAAAAAGAAGAGTAAGATAGAAGTTACTATATACTAAGTTATAAGGACTATAATTAGCTAATATAAGTTACTAGATAAAATTATTATAGATAGAGATATATAATTTACATTAAACCTATAGAGAATAATAGTAGCGTAATTAAGAATATAGTATATAATATCTATAGTATACTATCTATAAATAGATAAATAGTTAGAATAAATAAATTAGATAGTAGAATAATATTTAAGATACTACTTTAACTACAACTAAAATAACTAAGTATAACTACTACTTATAGTACAATTAGTATACAATAGTATAAAGAACGTAGTAATAAGAGTATTACTCTTTTTTATAAACTATAGATTTAAACCTAATATATATAAAATACTAAGAAACTAAATATCGTAGTCTCTAAGAGGAGAAAACTTTGCTAATAGACTTAAAGATATATATAACTAACTAAAATAAGATATAGAATTTCTATACAACTATATAGTAAAGTACTATAATAAGAAGTATAAAGAAGGACTCTAATTTAAAAAAAGAGAAAAAGTATAGTTAGTATAGAAAAATATTAAGAGTAAGTAACTAAGTTTAAAATTAGACTACGTTAAGATAAGACTATATAAAATTAAGAAAGAAGTTATACTAGTTATATTTAAATTAAAACTACTAAATAAAATAAAGATATACTTAATATTTTATATAGCCCTACTAGAATAAGTACTATAAAACGTAGAACTACTAGTATATAAAGTAGATACGTATAGAGAATAAAAAGAATAGGAAGTTAAAAAAATTCTATAGTACTAGTTCTATAATAGAAGAAACTACTACTTAGTAGAATAGATAAGAATAGATAAAAAAGGACAACTATAAGAAAAAATATAAGAACTAATAGATAATCTTAATTACTTTAAGAAACTAGAAGAGTTCTAAAGTTAAAACTTTCTAGAACACCTAGTAGTAAACTAAGAGAACTAATATTACTACTAATAGATAAAGAGATATTAAGAACGTCTAATATAAGATCTACTATAATAAATACTTTATCTAAGTCTAGCTTAGCTTCTAGAGCTACTAACTATTTAGCTAATTTTTTATTATTTAAGGCCTTTATCTTATAAAGATAAGAGAAATAAGCTTAATTCTTTACTAGCTTACTCTACGTAAGCTCTTAGATTTACTTACACTTAGCTTTAGCTTCTATAATTTAAGATAGTAATTTCTCTTAAGTTTAGTTAATAGCTTTCTCTATTATTATTAAGCTTAGACGCAAGAATAAGTATAATAAATATATACTTAAAAAGAGAAATACTAGATACGTTATAAGAACTATATATATTTATATAAATATATACTTTATAAGCCCTACTATTGTTTATAGAAATAAGATAAAGAAGAGACTTAGAGTTTAATTTAGGAGAAGTATAACAAGAATAAAGAAATATTTTAATACTATTACGTAACACGTAATTAGTAAGAAGATAGTAATAACGTATAGATAAAATAAGTATAAAAGAGGATAAAGAACTCTATATTAATAAAGAAACTAGATTAATAACTTTAGCTCTAGAATAGATAAACTAAGATCTACTTAGAGAGAGAGATAGTATTATAGGTATAATAGAAGAAATTAAGATAGAACTAATTAGTCTTAACTTAGGTACTAATAAAGTATAAGATAAGTAGAGTAATAATCTTAATTAGGAGACTATATATAATTAGGATACCTAGGTTAATCTATAATCTATAAGTTCTTAGTAGTAATAGATTATAGATTAAGATAATCTATAATCTATTAGTCTTAGTAACTATAGATTATAGATTACAATAAGTATATAGTTTATAATATATATATTATTAAGATAGTATTAGTAATTTAATCCTTTAACTATAGAACGCTAGTATAAGATAGTTATAAAATATCTTCTACTATTTATAGTTATTATAAATCCTAATACAAGCTTTTATTATTACTTTGTAATCTACTAACCCTTAATATAAGTACCTATAGTTAATAATAAGCGGCCTATTATAGATTTATTATTAAACTAGGAAAAATTAAGATTAACCTAAGAAAGATTAGATTAATTAACAAATAGCTAACACTAAGAAACCTAAAAGAAGTATAATAATTTTATAAGCGAGCTAACTTTTATAGAAAGTTAATAGTAGGATATTCTAAAGATATAGAACTTATAATAAGACTTATAAAGAAAGATATACTATTTAAATAGATAAAGGAATATAATAAAGTATTTAAAAAGATTAAGAAGAAGTTTATAGAAAACTTAGTTATTAGAATATATAACCTAGACCTACTAGTAATAGTAAAAATAGATATATCTAATTTAGTCTATAGAATAGTACTAATATAAGAAGATCTAGAGACTAAAAAAGAATACTTAGTTAAATACTTCTCTAAAAAGATAAAAATAGTAGAACTTAATTACCTAATCTATAATAAAGAGATACTAGTAATTTACAAAGTATTTAAGTAATAGAGAGTATATCTATAAAGAGTAAAATACTAGATAAAAGTTTATATAGACTATAAGAATCTTATAAGATTTATAATAAATAAAGAATTATTATAATACTATATAAGATAGTAGGAATTCTTATTAATATTTAATATAGAAATTATATATATAAAAAGGAAAAACAACTAATTTATAGACGCTCTTAGTAGAAGACTAGACTTATAAGAAGAAGTAAGCGCTACTAGTATAGTTTTAGTTAAGAACGAAAAAAGACACTTAGTTCTAAATATACCTAAAATAGCTATAATACTTAAGAGGAAAAGTAGCGAGCTAGATAAATAGATTTAAAAAGTAATAAAGGAAGTATCTAAAGAAATAAAAAAACTAGAAATCTAAGAAGGATTTATATAAGCTTATAAAAGAATATATGTTCTAAAGAAGATATAAAGAGAATTTATAGAATAATTCTATAAATTACTAGTATATAGTTACTAAGGTATTAATAAAATATTAGATAGATTATTATAAGACTACTATATTCTAAGAGTAAGATAATTAGTAATAGAAGTATTATAAAACAATATAAAATATTATAGAAATAAGTATAATAGATATATACTATATAAGATATTATAACTAGTAGAAGTATTAGAATAACTATAAGGAGTTATTATAATAGACTTTATTATAAAGTTACCTAAGTCTAAGAACTTAATATTAGAAGTTAAGTATAATAGAATTCTTATAATAGTAAATAAACTTATAAAGTATATATACTTCTAACTATATAAAAAGAAAAGTAAGATAGAGGTTACTATATACTAGGTTTTAGGAACTATAATTAGTTAATATAGACTACTAGATAAAATTATTATAGATAGAGATATATAATTTATATTAAAACTATAAGAAATAATAGTAGCGTAATTAAGAATTAAATATTTAATGTCAATAGTATATTACTTATAAATAGATAGATAGTTAGAATAAATAAATTAGATAGTAGAATAATACTTAAGATACTACCTTAACTATAACTAGAATAATTAGGTATAACTACTACCTATAGTATAGTTAGTATATAATAGTATAAAGAATATAGTAATAAGAGTATTACTTTTCTTTATAAACTATAGATTTAAACCTAATATATACTAGATACTAAGAAATTAGATATTCTAGTCTCTAAGAAGAGAAAACTTTACTAATAGACTTAAAGATATATATAATTAACTAAGATAGGATATAGAATTCCTATATAACTATATAGCTAAGTACTATAATAAGAAGTATAAAGAAAGACTTTAATTTAGAGAGAGAGAAAAAGTACAGTTAGTATAAAAGAATATTAAGAGTAAATAACTAAGTTTAAAATTAGACTACGTTAAGATAAAACTATATAAAATTAAGAAAGAAGTTATACTAGTTATATTTAAATTAAAGCTACTAAATAAGATAAGAATATACTTAATATTCTACGTAGCCTTACTAGAATAAGTACTATAAAACGTAAAACTACTAGTATATAAAGTAGATATATATAGAGAATAAAAGGAATAAGAAGTTAAAAAAATTCTATAGTACTAGTTCTATAATAGAAGAAACTACTATTTAGTAAAATAGATAGGTATAAATAAAAAAAGATAACTATAGGAAAATATATAGGAACTAGTAGATAACCTTAACTACTCTAAGAAACTAGAGGACTTCTAAAGTTAAAACTTTCTAGAACGCCTAGTAGTAAACTAAGAGAACTAACATTACTACTACTAGATAAAGAGATAATAGGATTACCTAATATAAAACCTACTATAACAACGCTAAACGCCTTATCTAAGTCTAGCTTAGCTTCTAGAGCTACTAACTATTTAGCTAATTTCTTATTATTTAGCGCTTTTATCTTATAAAGACAAGATAGACAAGCTTAATTCTTTACTAGCTTACTCTATATAAGCTCCTAAATCTATTTATACTTAGCTTTAGCTTTTATAATTTAAGATAGTAATTTCTTTTAAGTCTAGTTAATAGCTTTCTCTATTATTATTAAGCCTAGATATAAGAATAAGTATAATAAACGTATACTTAGAAAGAGAGATACTAGATATATTATAAAAACTATATATATTTATATAAATATATACTTTATAAGCCTTACTATTATTTATAGAAATAATATAAAGAAGAGATTTAGAGTTAGACTTAAGGAAAGTATAATAGAAATAAGGAAATATCTTAATACTATTGCGTAATACGCGATTAGTAAGAAGGTAGTAATAATAAGTAGATAAAATAACTATAGAGAGTAATAAAAAACTATAAATTAATAAAGAAAATAGATTAATAACTTTAGCTCTAAGATAGATAAATAAAGACTTACTTAAGAGAGGAGATAGTATTATAATAGTAATAGAAGAGTTATAGATAGAACTAATTAGTTTTATAATAATTAACTTAGACTTATATAATCTTAAAGAATATAAACTTAAATAGGAGGCTATATATAATTAAGATACCTAGAGTAATCTATAATCTATAGACTCTTAGTATTAATAGATTATAGATTAAAGTAATCTATAATCTATTAGTCTTAGTAACTATAGATTAATAGATTACTATAAGTATATAGTTAGTAAGATATATATTATTAAGATAGTATTAGTAATTTAATCTTTTAACTATAGAACGCTAGTACAAGATAGTTATAAAATATCTTCTACTATTTATAGTTATTATAGATCCTAATATAA
>JALNQF010000785.1:0-14252 GCA_028456385.1 Ophiosphaerella korrae | reverse complement strand
ATACTACTCTATTTACTCTACTTAGGTTTATATAATAATAAGTAAGCGCTTAAGCTTTTAGCGCTATTATCTAGCTTATTATTTTAGAGTCTTTAGCTTAATTATATTAGCGCTAGCTATTACTAGTGTATATACTACTAATAAGCTCTAACTATATTATTTAGAGCTATATAAGATGCGGCTACTTAATAAAAAATAGTATCTACTTTATTTAGAGCTATAGAAGCTATAGCTACTTAAAGAGAAGTAGTTTAATAAGTAGTAGTTTAATTTAAACTCTTATCTATTAGCTACTTTAAGGCGCTTACTTCTTTAGTTAATTGTAATTCTTAAGAGCTTTTAGATACTTTACTATATTAATTTCTATAATTAATATTAGTACCTATATACTAAACTCTTCTAGGTTTAGGTATTTACTCTAGAGTTTAAAAGCTACTAAGTTTAAGTTACTCTATATAGATTCTATATAGTTTACTAGTTAAGCTTACTACTTATATAGAGTTTACTCTTTATTCTACTAAGATAGCTAGCTAGCTAGCCTAGCTTTTAGTATTATATAGAGCTCTACCCTTTAGATTTTACTCTAGGTGCTTACCTTACTAGTAGCTTTCTAGGATTTAAGCTACTTTATAGAGCTAGTTATATATATTATCTTAGGTCTCTTTTATATTACGCGTTACGTCTTTATATAATACGTTAATAAGTTTTTAAATCTCTAGCTTTAAGAGCTTTTAATAAGCTTTACTCTTCTTATTATAAAAGATATTATAATAGTAACAAGAGAAATATAGATAGAACTAATTAGCCCTATAACTAAAAGATTAAGTTCTTATAAATACAAAGAATACGAACTTAATTAGGAAACTATATATAATTAGGACACCTAAAGTAATCTATAATCTATAGACTCTTAGCGTTAATAGATTATAGATTAATAGATTAGGATAAGTATATAGTTAGTAGCGATACGCATTATTAAGATAGTATTAGCAATTTAATTATTAACTATAAGTAACAATATAGAGATAGTTGCGAAATATCTTCTATTGTTTACAGCCTATTATAGATTATAACACGAGCTTTTGTTATTACCTTATAATCTACTAATACTTATCTAGGCTATTAGGAAGTTAACCCTAGTAAGCTAGTAATACCTTACTAATTTAGTTATTACGAGAAGTAAAGCGTAAGTAGCGTATAGTCTAGCTAATACGATAGTAGAAAGCTTAAAAAGTAAAGCCCCTAAGAGTAGTTATAAGTTAGATAGTACTATATAGGAAATAATTAAAGACTATATAAATAAACTAATTAATAATAAAGAAGATATAAAGATAGTAATTAAAGTACTAGAAACGTAGAATAAGGAACTACAAGACTACTTAAAATAGAACAAAGTATAAATTAAAGCTATTATTAAAGGCTAGAACTAGATAGAGCTAATTACCTAATAACTAGAAATAAGTGTAATAAAGAAACTACCTAAGATACCTATTCTTAAAAAGTTTAATAGAATAAAGGAGAAATTAAGACTCTTTATAGTGTTAGTACAACTCTAGATAGACGTATAAGTACTATACTTTAATATAGAAGAAAAGAAGGTAATATATATTAGACTATACCTTAAAGAAGACGCAATAAGATAGTACGAGCCCTACTAGATAGATTACACGACGTATTCTCTAATAACCTAAAAGGATAAAACTAGAGCTATTTTTAGAAGCTATAAATACTTTACTAAACAAATAAGAGTAGTATTTAGGGATATAGATATTACCTAATAAGCTAAAGAGAAACTTAAAAAGCTTATACAAAATAAGAGTATCTTAGAATACGTATTATAATTTAAATAACTAAGCTAAAACATAGAATAGAACGAATTAGCCCTTATATTACAATTTAAACAAAGACTAAACGTAAAAATTCGATACAAAATAATATATATAGAGAAACCTAGGACACTAGAAGCTTTAAAATAATAGGTAATCTAAATTAACAATAACCTTTAAGAATAGAAAAAGAATAAGTATAGTAGCTAAACTAGAAACTAGGACACTAGAGACCCTATAATCCTTAACGTAAACAAGGATAGAAAGAGAAAGAAAAATAAAGACTTTACGTATTTTAACTATAGTAAGAAAGGCTACTACGTAAAAGACTACTAATTAAAGAAGAAAAAGGATATAGTATATTATAAATATAGGAAACTAGGACACTATATAAAAGACTACAAAAGTAAAGACTATAAAAAAGATAAGAAAACTTAGTTAAAGACAATAGAGAAAAAGAAAGAAATACTACAAGTATAAGCTAAACCTTAAAAAAAGGTAGCTAGGAATAAAGAAATATAATATATAATACTCTATTAGACTTTTTGTTATAAAAACAACTACTATATATATCTTTCTAGTAAATAGAGAGTAAGATAGTTCCTATAAAAGTATAAAGTAGTAGTAATAAAAGAAAAGATAAAAGTATAGCTAGAAGAAATAGCGCATATAATAGACCTACTAATAGAAGACTTAGAAAGGGAAGAGCTCTAGACTCTATTAATCTAGGCTAAAGGACTAGTACTAGATAAAAAGACTACTATAGCTTCCTCTAAAGGACTATAAGAAAGTAAAAAAATAGAAAAGTATAAGAGGTATAGAATATACCTAGCTAGATATACATAGCTATAATAGCTATATAACAATAGATATAGAGGAATAAAACAAAGAATAGAAATTTGTTTAGAAATACTTACTAGTTATAAGTATAGAAGAAGCGTACAAAGACTAGAAAGAACGTAATCCTAAAGAAATAAAGTTTATACTATTTTAAGAATAGATAAAGTAATATATAGTTATAGTAAGAAGAATACTTATATAAAGGGAATAGTAGTTCTTTATAAGAAAAACGCGATAGATTAACAAAGCCTATACACTACGAGTACTAATAATATACTACGTCTTAACAAATATAAGACCTAGAATAGATAGTTACTAAGAAGGGGATAACAAAATAACGAACCTAAAACATCTAGCCTATTTTAAAGTATTATAGATAATATACTTAGAAAAGAATTATATAATATATAGAAACCCTAAAGTAAATAATAGAGTATAGCTTATAAGAAAAAAAGGCGATAACTATATAAGAGTAGTTCTAGTAGAAGATATCTAAGGATAGGAAATAGTACTAGAAGAAGGTTACTTAGTAATAAGGCCTAGACTAAAACTACCTAAGAAATACGTCTAAGGAAGACTATAGTACAAATACAAGTACAATAAATATCTAAAATATAAAGAACATAAACTTAAAATAGGGCTATAGCCCTAGGAAGATAGATAATTTATAAAAATACCTAAGTAAAAAAAGCTAAAAGGTATAGAAGGCCTATATATTATAAAAACAGGTATATACTAAAGAAAGAAAGTACAAATAATAATTAATAGTAGAGCTACAAGGAACTTTATATTAAAGAAGTTTATAGAAAGCTAAGAAATAACCTATACTATAAAGAAGTACCCTCGACAACTAAGTATAATTAAAGGAAAACTATTCTAGGAACCTATAAGGTTTAAGACAACACCCTCTACACTAAAGCTAGAAGAATTAGAAATTAAGAACGTAGTTATAGATATAACAATAATTAATAACAAATAAGATATAATACTAGGAATACTATAGTTATAGATAACTAACCTAAGAATTAATTAGAGAATAGGTAGAATTAGCTACCCTAAAAGAGAAATATTAAAAGCTAACATAGTTACATACAAAGGAGAATTCCTAGAAGAATATAAGAAATAAGAAAAATAGCTTATAGAACCTAAAGATTACCTCCTAGAATATTAACTATAGGATTTAGCAATAGATCTAAAAGAAGACAAGGACGTAGGATAGAGCTTAGTTTATAGAAAAATAGAAGAAGAATCTAAGATTAAACAAACGTTTATCGAAAACGTACTAAAGAAAGGATAGATACAAGAATCTAAGTCTTTAGTAGTATATAGACTTATATTTGTAGATAAAAAGAGAATAAGTAATAAAAGACTTTACGTAGACTTTAGAAAAACTAACGTAATTACAAATAAGAACTAATACCTCTTACTACAAATAGATATAATATAAGATAGGCTATAGAAAGTAAGAATCTTTACAAAACTAGACATCTAGAACGCCTACTACTAGATTAGAATTAAAAAAGGTAATAAATAGAAAATAGCGTTTAGAACACAATATAGACTATATAAATACCTAGTTATACCCTTTAGCTTAATAAACGCACTAGCAGCCTTCTAGGAAAGAATAAATATAGTACTAAGAGAGTACTTAGATATATTTATATTTGTATACCTAGATAATATCCTTATATTCTTAGAAATAGAAGAAGAATACGTATAGTATATATACAAAGTGCTAGAAAAACTAGTAGAAAGTAAACTATTCCTTAAAATAAGAAAATGCGAATTCTATACAAAGGAATACGATAAAGTATTTAAGAAGATTAAAAAGAAGTTTATAGAAAACCTAGTTATTAGGATATATAACCTAGACCTACTAGTAATAGTAAAAACAAACGTATCTAATTTAGTCTACAGAATAGTACTAATATAAGAAGACCTAAAGACTAAGAAAGAATATTTAGTTAAATACTTCTCTAAGAAAATAAAGCTAGTAGAGCTTAACTATCTAATTTATAATAAAGAAATACTAGTAATCTATAAAGTATTTAAATAATAGAGAGTATACCTATAAGGAGTAAAATACTAAACAAAGGTCTATATAGACTATAGGAATCTTATAAGATTTATACTAAATAAAGAACTAATATAACAATATATAAGATAGTAGGAATTCCTATTAATATTTAATATAGAAATTATATATATAAAAGAGAAAGATAACTAATTTATAGACACCTTTAGTAGAAGACTAGACTTATAGAAAGAAGTAAGCGCTACTAGTATAGTTCTAGTTAAAAACAAAGAAGGATATTTAGTCCTAAATATACCTAAAATAGCTATAATACTTAAAAGAAAGAGTAGCAAGCTAGACAAATAGATTTAGGAAAAAACAAGAAAAGCTCCTAAAGAAATAGAAAAACTTAAGATCTAAGAAAATCTTACAAAAGCCTATAGAAGAATATATATTCTAGGAAAAATATAAAGAGAATTTATATAATAGTTCTATAAACTACTAGTATATAGATATTAAGGAATTAATAAAATACTAGATAGACTACTAAGAGATTATTATATCCTAAGAGTAAGATAACTAGTAATAGAAGTACTATAAGATTATATAGAATACTAAAAGAATAAGTATAGTAGATACGTACTATATAAGAAGCTATAACTAGTAGAAGTACTAGAATAACTATAAGGAGTTATTATAATAGATTTTATTACAAAACTACCTAAGTTAAAAGACCTAATATTAGGAGTTAAGTATAATAGAATCTTAATAATAGTAGATAAACTTATAAAATACTTATACTTTAGACTATATAAAGAAAAAAGTAGAATAGAAGTTACTATATACTAGGTTCTAGGAACTATAATTAGTTAATATAGACTACTAGACAAGATTATTATAGATAGAGATATAAGATTTATATTAAAACTATAAGGAACGATAATAGTATAATTAGGAATTAAATACATAATATCTACTATATACTACCTATAAATAGATAGATAATTAGAAAGAATAAACTAGATAGTAGAATAGTACCTAAGATACTATCTTAACTATAACTAGAACAATTAGGTATAGTTACTACCTATAGTATAGTTAGTATATAATAGCGTAAAGAATAAGATAATAGAAGTATTACCCTTCTTTATAAACTATAGATTTAACCCTAGTATATATATAATACTAAGACTAGAGATATCTTAGTCTCTAAAAAGAGAAAACTTTGCTAATAGACTTAAAGATATATATAAGTAATTAAGATAGGATATAGAATTCTTGTATAATTAAATAGTAAAGTACTATAACAAGAAATATAAAGAGGGACCTTAATTTAGAAAGAAAGAAAAAGTATAGTTAGAATAAAAAAATATTAAGAGTAAGAAACTAAGTTTAAAATTAGACTACGTTAAGATAAGACTATATAAAATTAAGAAAGAAGTTACGCTAGTTATATTTAAATTAAAACTACTAAATAAAATAAGGATATACCTAACCTTCTATATAGTACTACTTAAGATAGTACTATAAAATGTAGAACTACTAGTATATAAAGTAGATACGTATAGAGAATAAGAAGAATAAGAAGTTAAAAAAATCCTAGTATACTAGTTCTATAATAGTAAGAACTACTACCTAGTAAAATAGATAGGTATAGATAAAAAAGGACAACTATAGGAAGAAATATAGGAACTAGAAAATAATCTTAACTACTCTAAGAAACTAAAAGACTTCTAAAGTTAAAACCCTCTAGAACGCCTAGTAGTAAACTAAGAGAACTAATATTACTATTACTAGATAGAGAGGTAATAAGAGCGCCTAACCTAGGACCTACTATAGTAATACTAAATACCTTATCTAAGTCTAGCTTAGCTTCTAGAGCTACTAACTACTTAGCTAATTTCTTATTATTTAGCGCCTTTATCTTATAAAGATAAGAGAGATAAGCTTAATTCTTTACTAGCTTACTCTACGTAAGCTTCTAGATTTACTTACGCTTAGCTTTAGCCTCTATAATTTAAGATAGTAATTTCTCTTAAGCCTAGTTAATAGCTCTCCCTATTATTATTAAGCTTAGATATAAGAATAAGTATAATAAATATATACTCTATAAGAGAAATACTAGACACGTTATAGGAACTATAAACGTTTATATAAATATACGCCTTATAAGCTCTACTATTGTTTATAGAAACTATATAAAGAGAGCGCTTAGGATTTAACCTAGAGGAGGTATAACAAGAATAAGGAAACATTTTAACACTATTACGTAATACGTAATTAGTAAGAAGATATTAATAATATATAGAAGAAGTAACTATAGAGAGTAATAAAGAGCTAGAAATTAATAAAGAAAGTAAGCTAATAACTTTAGCTTTAGGATAGATAAACAAAGACCTACCTAAAAGAGGAGATAGTGTTACAATAGTAATAAGAGAAATATAGATAGAACTAATTAGCTTTATAACTAAAAGATTAAGTTCTTATAAATATAAAGAATACAAACTTAATTAGGAAACTATATATAATTAGGATACATAAAGTAATCTATAATCTATAGACTCTTAGTATTAATAGATTATAGGTTAAAGTAATCTATCTATAATAGGCCCTAGAACAAGACGTTGTTAAGGTCTTGTTCTACTAGAAACCCTAAATAGATAACCTCTTGTTCTAGTATATTAGGATTTCGATAGAATAAGGGGTAAAATAGACTTTAATATTACTATAACTCTATAGTCTAGTACAATAAGGTATAGTAGGTTAGTTGTAGTAATTTCTATAATAATCTAACTACTATATAGTAAGATATTAAATAAAATATAGTAGAGTTGTAGTATTTGTTAGGGTAGGCTATACGCTTACAATAACACTAAGGTTAGGGTTTTAGGGCAACGCTAATAGTATAGAGTATTCTAACTAGAGTATATAGGAAAAACAAAGTAGTTTTACTAGCGACTATATAGATAGGAGCTAATCTATTAGTATACACGCTTACTAGCACTATTATCTACTTCCTATTGTTATCTTAAGTTAGTGCTCTAACCCCTTTCTTTACCTAGCTACTTTTAGAGAATACTCTCTTTGTTCTACCTAACACACCTATTATAAAGCCCTTCTTATCTATATTGTATATATTACGCTACTCTACCTTATACTCCTTAATCTTCTAGTATAAAAGATTAAAGTATAGCTTGTATTTGTATCTAGAATTAGCTTAATAGCGTACACTATTAATTCTAGTACTCTAGCGTAAGATAAGGTAGATAGAGTAGTAGTTAATAAAGTAGGTAACCTATATCTAGCTTATTAATATTATCTTAAGTTAGCTAATATAGAAGACTTAGTAGTAGGCCTATTACTCTAAAAGTTCTAGTTTACTATATTTATAACGTATATCTAGCTTATTAGTATTATTTTAAGTTAGCTAAGATAGAAGACTTAATAGAAGGCTTATTACTCTAAAGTTTCTAGTTTACTATATTTATAACGCATATCTAGCTTACTAACGTTGTTTTAGGTTAGCTAATATAGAAAACTTAGTAGAAGGCTATTACCTTAGTGTGTTATTCTACTATAGATTAATTAGTACCTATTAGGTTTAGAGGGGTTTTAGAGGTTGTATATAGTTTACTACAAGTAGTATAAAAACGTTAGAATTAAGTAATTAATTTAATTAAACTAGTTAACTAGCTAAGTTAATAGGACTAGTTAAGTAGCTACTTAGCTAAGCTTAGACGCACCTAGTCTCGCAATCTAAGTGTTAATATAGGTAAGCTTACTTATTGTTAAGTTAGCTTAGGTACTACTAGATTAATAGTCTAATCTAATAGTACGACTCTTAAGACAAAGGCTTTAGTAGCTTTTCTTTAAACCCTAACCCTAACCTAGGATAGTAATATTTAAGGCTAAAGCTTCTACCTTTAACTAGAACTTGTTTATATAGACTACTATAAGGGGATAGAAGTATATTAATTAATATTACTTAAATAGTTCTAGCAATATAAGCTATTAAAGCTACTAAGATATACTTCTTGTAGATAGTATAGTACACTTAACGCTACTATTACTACCTTTATTATTAGTACTACTTATAATCTCTTTAACTTTATAGGCTACTATTAGGCCCTTTTCCTTAATATAGAGTATTTCTTTACTCTAGATTAGGCCGCCCTAAATACTCTTTACGCCTAGCTACTTATCTAATACTATACTTATAGTATATACGTCTTTGTTTACTCTCTTAATTAGATTAAGCTAGATAAGCTACTTATAGGTATAGATATCTTTCTCTACCTAATAGGTAGAGACGACGTTAGTAAGTATTAGATAAAGGCTACCTTAGCTAAGAGTTTAAGTAGTATTATACTAGTGTATTACCTAGGTTAAGCGCTTTACAAAGGCCTTCTTTTTATAAGGCGTACTAGTAAGATAGACTAATAGTAGTAGGCTATTAATAGTTTAGGACTTAATAGTAACCTAGCTATACTAACTACAAGAGGTATTATTACTTACTAGGTAGTTGTCTTACTAAAGTTAGTTAATCTTAGTAGTATATATATAACTAAGGAGAGCTATTACCTAGTAGTACTTAATTGTAATAGTAGCTATCTACTACTTATAGTAGTAGCTCGTGTACTAAGTATTTTAGAAGACGCTATTATAGCTATTAGCGTAGTAGTTCTATAGAGTAATTTAGCTAGATATAGCGCTATTAATAGTAGTACTACGTAATAGGACTAGTGCGCTACGCTCTCTCTATAACTATAGGAAGGTAGCTACGTTATACTAAGTATTTAGACTACTAACTACGTAAGCTTTCTTAAGTATACTATAAGTAGTTCTATAGAGAGACCTAGTCTCTATATAGAAGTTACTACCCTTACCTATAAGTTACTTAATAATCTAGGCAATATCTAGGTTATTAGTAGAGGTAATAGTATAGTAGGCAATTTTTTTAGTAGCCTCTACTAAGTTAGCTAGCTCTATAAGTCCTAGAGTCTACCTTTTTTTTTCTTGTACTATAGCTAGTTTCTTTCTATAGGTCTACTCTACGCAATAGTTATTACTAGTAATAGTAGTAATATAGACTAGTAGTAGCTATAAGGGCTCTAGCTAGGAGGATAGCTCTACTTCTAATTACTCTACTTCTAACTTCTCTACTTCTAGCTCCTTTAGTGCTAGTATAAGCGTGCAAAGTTTACTCTAAGTACGCTTCTATACTAGTATTAGAGAGTGTATAGCTTTACGCTTTAGTATAGGTAGAGGACTTTAGACCTTTTTATCTAAGTTACTAGTAGTAGGTATCCTTTATATAAAAGGTAGTATATTATCTATAGTATTTACTAGTACAATAGCTATATAGATAAGCTTCTACTAGCTCTCTTTATTAAGTACTCTTATAAGTATTTCTTATACTAACTAGATTACTAAGAGAAGAGAATTAGTAATAAGTACTAGATTGTAGTTACTTTAGTTATTAGGAATTAGCTATCTTATACTAAATTTAGGTACTTGTTAGCTTACCTGCGTAGCTTAGAAGTAGAATAATTTCTTATAGTCTATATTAAGGGCCTAGTAGCTATAGTTATATAAGATGCGAGTATTATAAGTAACTAAGAAGCTTTACTTTCTACTATCTACCTCTCTTACTATAGAACGTAGAATTAATAAAGTAGATATAATACACAATAGGCGTATTATAAGTAGTAAGGTAGGCGTAAGGTTAGGTTCTATCTAAGACCCTACTAGGGTCTTAATACGTAATCTTATAGACGTAATATATACCTACTACTAAACGCGCTAGTATAGTAGGAGTTATAAAACGCGTTTATAGTAAGGATTAATAGGAGACCTAGCTTAAAAGAAGTAGAAATAAAGAAGATAAGATAATAATATATTGTATTACGTAGTTTACTATTTATAGGTATTAGAAGAGTGTCTAGCGTAGCGCTACTATTAAAAAAGAAATATAAGTTTAATAAGTAGTAGATTAAAATAATAAAAACGCGTAAAGGGCTATAAAATAGAGGTAATAGAGTTAGAGAAGAGGCTTACTCTTAGGAGTAGAAGTCTAGGCGCGTACTATCTAAGTAACCTAATGTAGACACTACCCTAATAAGCTAATAAGAATACGTAGGTAGTCGTGTCTTAGGCTTTTAGCTATAATAGCGGGGGGTGTACGTTATTTTAGGGATTAATAGGAATATATAGGAGGGAAGGTAGTATTAGCTTAGAATAAGAAGATTATTAGATATACTAAGAATAGAGTAATTTAATAACATTTTTAAATATTTACTAGCGTACTACATTACTATTTACAAGACCTACTAGTAAGGCGTTGTCTAGTCCTAGCTAAAGGCCTATTTAGATAAAAGCTACTAGGAGTACGTTTAGTAGATATAATAGAAAATTATCTAGGTAGTGTAGGAAGCGTTATAGTTGCAGCAATAAGTAAGCGACTTAGACTAAGTTGTTTATCCTAGGCTAGAATTACTACTATTACTATATTTACTTATTTACTATAATAAGCTTTAATATAATAAATATAGGTATATTTATTACTATATTAAGTAAATAAAGGAATATTACTAAAAAGAGTATTACTAGAGTAAGCTCTAAGCTAGTGCGTAAGCTATATAGACGATAGTAATATACTAGAAATTCTATAGTACTAGTTCTATAAGTAGGTTGTTTTAAGTTAATATAGTAATAGTAGTTTACTTAGTAGGTAATAATATAGATAGAGATATAGGTTAAGTAGTTAAAGTATTATTAGTATAAGTTACAACGTAGATAGAGGAACTAGAGAAGAATATAAATGCTACTATCTAAGAAGATATAGATAGATACGATTTTAGCAAGTAGCTAAATTAAGTAAGATAGGTATAGTATCTAAAGAGTTTAAGGCGCAACTAGTTATTAAAGATAGTAGCTAAGCTTACACGCAAAGAGTAGGCGTTGTTTAACGTATATTAAGTAGCTCGTATAGTAATATAGTAGGTATAGTAAGTATCCTAAGTAAGTGTAGTTAGTATGCCCGCGATAATATATATTAACTAGCAAGAACTTAGTAATACGACAAGTAAGAAGCTGTTTAACGCGTAGTAGATAAGTAAGACAATAGTTAAATATAGTAATATATAGCTAGAGCTTATTATATATATTTAGTAGACTTATAAAATACTAGTTATTTAACACTATAATAATAACAAGGTTAAAGGTAGAAGGCTATTGTATTATATTATAGGCAAGTAATATAAGTATATAGAGAGGATTAAGGTAATTATAGGGCGTAATAGGGAAGAGGATTAGTTTAAGGAGATAGAGTTAGATAATAGTAACAACAAGAGGTTAGACGAGTAGTAGGAAGAAGTACTAGAGAGGTACGTACTAGAGTTTATAATATTATTATTAAACTATATATTAGGCGATAACAAGTATATAAGCGCGTTAATTAGTAGTATAGTAGTATTAGAGATTAGTGTAGAGAGTAGGTAGTTAAGCCTATTAGTATATACGCCTAAGTAGTTAGTAGTAGTAAGTATAACACGTATATTAGTATTGTATAAGTTAATATAGATATAATAAGAGTAGATTAATAAGCTAGCTAGTAAAGGGTAAGAGTTAGAAGACGTAGCTACTATAGTACTGCCCTATTTGTAGTTTATATAGGAGATAGCTAGCTACTTTATAACATTAACTAAATATAATAGTAAGCTAATACTAATAGACTTAATTTTATAGTTAAGAGCATTTGCGTTTAAGATCTAGTTTACAACTAACGTAAAGGGCGTAGTTAACTAGATTAGTAATACGTTGTTATATAGTAATATATAGTTTAGTATAGTATAACTATAGTTAATAATCTACAAGATAATAGCTAGCGCGCAACAATATATTTTAACAGAATTAATATTGTTATAAGTTAATAGCGAGGGTTTAGTTATACTAAATACAACTACGTTACCTATAATTAACTAGGATAAGCTAGTAGATAATATAGCTAAGTAGTAAGTTAGGTAAAGTTTTATAAAAGACCTACGTAATAAAAATATAATAAGCGTAGAAGACCTAGAAAAGTAGCTAGAGTAGTAGTTAAGAGAAGAAGAAAAGATTTAAAATTAATTTATCGACGTTAAGGTAACGTAGGTAGCGCTAGGTATAGGAGGTAGCGTAGTATAAGTAAAGGATTACGTATAGGTATATAGGTAGGCGATAAAAGATACTTACTATAAGTTAGCCCTAGTAGTATATATAGTAGGGGGTAGACTACTATAAGGTTTAGAGCTTATAATAGTTAAATTTAAAAATAGTGCGAATAAAGATAGTAGCTAAATTAGTATTAAAGATAAGATAGTAGTATTTACTATAATATATTACAAGAATATTAGTTAAAGTAGTAGAGGTAAAGTAATCTATAGGTATATACTACGCAAAGTAAGAGAACTAGTAGTATATTATTTATAGTTTAGCTAGCTATTTTAGTAATAGATAAATAGAGTAGTACGTAGTAGAGTAGAAGAAGAGAGTACGTATATATAGGAGCTATATCTAGAAAAGAGTTAGTAGAAACTAGAGTAGAAGAGAAAGCAAGAAGAAGATAAAGTATAAGAGAGAAAAAAGGTATATAGTGTTAGCTAGTAGGCGAGCGTAAGAGAGTAAGAAGAAAAGTAAGTAGAAAGTGTTAAGACGTAAGGTAGCGTAGAGTTATAGAATACTAACTAGGTTATAGGCGTAATGTAAAAAGAATTATTATAGTAAATAGGTATTAAGTTAATAGTAATAGTATAGAGATATAGTATAAAGGTAATTTACTATTAGTATATCTATAATTAGGTAGCTATTAAGGCGTTTTTAAATATAGATAAAGACGAAGGCAATTTAGATAACAAGGACTAGGCGTTTAATATTTAAACTAGGCATAGTAGTAGTATAGTAAGTAGTATTTATAGGAGGCTAGTTATAGAGCCTATATTTAGCGTAAAGGTAAAGAAGATTAGGTTACGTTTAGCTAGTATAGAGTAGTATATATTTTTATAGATTATATTAGTAATAGAAAAGAAGCTATAAAAAGGTACGTAAGTAGTAGTAGTACGTAAAGAAGTAGTAGAAGAGGAATACTATTAGTAGAAAATAATATAGTTAGTAGACGTAGATAGAGAGTTAAAGAGGTTATTAGGTAAGTAAGCTAAGTTCTACAGCGTATAGAAACTAGTAATATAGGTAATTATATAGTATAAGAGCCCTATCTATAATAGGCCCTAGAATAAGACGTTGTTAAGGTCTTATTCTACTAGAAACCCTAAATAGATAACCTTTTGTTCTAGTATATTAGGATTTTAATAGAATAAAGAGTAAAATAGACTTTAATATTACTACAACTCTATAGTCTAGTATAATAAGGTATAGTAGGTTAGTTATAGTAATTTCTATAATAATCCGACTACTATATAGTAAGATATTAAATAAAATGTAGTAGAGTTATAGTATTTATTAGGGTTAGGGTTAGGGTTAGGGTTAGGGTTAGGGTTAGGGTTAGGGTTAGGGTTAGGGTTAGGGTTAGGGTTAGG
>JALNQF010000784.1:0-14287 GCA_028456385.1 Ophiosphaerella korrae | reverse complement strand
AGTATTCTTTATCTTACTATTCTTTTACTAAGTAGTAGCTATCTACTAGTCTCTAGATTTCTTTTATAAATCTATCTAATACTTTAGTATTTACTTACTTTCGCTTTAGTATTCTAAGTACTATTTTATATTTAGAGGTCTTAGGCTCTTAGTTTTCTTTTTTATTCTTGTCCTAGGCTATATATACCTACCTTCCTAGATATAGTATTATCTTACGCCTATACCCTACTCTTCCTTAGTATAGCTAAAGGTATTCTAAGGTATCTATCTTAGCTTATTTCTACTTTAGCTAATACTTTTTTACGTAGCTTTATATTCCTAGTAGTATCTTTATAGCTTCTACTTTATTATCTATTATAAGGTTTATTAGTTATATAGTAATCTTATAATAGTTATATCTTTTACTTATATCTTACTACTAGAGGTTTATAGTCTTGTAATCTTTCTTCTCTAAGCTTCTTCTAAAGATTACTTTATATTCTTCTTTTCTATTATTATCTTACTACTTAAGTATATTAATTTATTATATAATCTTATTCTTTACTTAGTAATTCTTTACTAAGTACTCTATTTTACTATACTTATAGTATTTTTAGCTTTCTACTCCTTTAAGGTTCTTATAGTAATAGTTTTCCTATTTTCTTAGGTTTATATTATTAACGTATATCTTATCTAGCCTAAAGTATTTATAGCTACTTTAAACTTAATTATTCTTATATTTACGTTAGTACTTATACTTAAGTTTATACTTCTTACTTTCTATATATAGTACTTTTAGGTTCTTAGCTTCTACTATATATTTATATATATAGTTATTAACTTAAATTACTTCTTCTATTAGGTCTTCTAACGTTTTAATTATAGCTCTACTATATAATAGCTTACCTTAAACGTTACTTTAAAGTCTCTATTAAAATATCTTTATTAATAACTTATTATTCTATTCTATTTGTATAGAATAGCTTTAGAACTTATTAGTATAGTCTACTACTACTTTATATTATTATAGCTACTATATTATATACTTTACTACTACTATCTTATTTACTAGTAGAAAAGCTTATTATACTTTATCTTTAAACTTAATCTATTCTTTAAATATCTTGTTGTAGTTACTATTATTATTATTAAGGTATTTCTTAAAGTATAGTATAATATATTTCTCTACCTTACCTCTTATATTAGATGATACAAGTATAGCTCTATCTTTATCTCTTACTTAGTCTACCTTAAAAAAGAGATTAAGTTATAGGATTTATAGCTTAAGCTTATATTATTCTCTATAGTAGAAGTCTAGCTTAGTAACTTTAAAAGTAGTAGTATAGGTCGCCCCTATACGCTAGTTGTCTATATTTATTAACGTATTACTTATTTTAAAGGTGTTTAATATATTAAGGCCTTAGAACTAGGTAAAGGTAACAAAGGCAAGTAGGCTTCTATAAGATAGGCGAGGTTAATAAACAAGTTAGTTACTTAACTTAATTAATAGTTAGCTCTTATTAGAGTATTACGAGGTATGTAAGTATTAATAGATAGATAAGAATCTAATTAAAGTATTAGTTGTAATGCTCTGTTTAGATAAGAGTGTAAAGAAGAGATTAAACACGATAGTCTATAAAGGCCTATCAACGTTCCTATATACTTGCTATCCAGCGTTTATTCCTGAGCGCTCACTCTAGAGCGTTCGCTCTAGAGCGCTCATTCCAGAGCGTTCACTCTAGAGCGTTCGCTCCAGAGCGTTCACTACTGAACGGTCACGTATTCTGCTGCGCCGCATTGCCTGGCCCAATCGCGTGCGATACAACGGCTTACCTGCCGCTTGGTATCGTAACAATAATTTGATATAATACGTAATTAGATACGCGATTATATATGCGATTAGATACGCGATTAGATACGCAATAGTATGTGCGTAGAGAGGCGCAATAGATTCTAGGTGTACCTAGAATCTGTTGATTGGCTCGCTTAAGCTAGTGCGGCGATCCGATTAGCTCGGCGCACGAGCGTGACGATTGCTAAGCTGCTAGCCCCGCCGCAGCTAAAAAGATCGCAGCCTCGACCTTTACGAACAAAGGAATTAAACAAAGGATCTCACATGCAAGGAGATAGACTACGTTAGTATAACTAATATAACAAAGAAACCAGCACCTCAACAGAAGGAGTGTTGAGGATCCGGCTCGCCGCCGTCTCGAGAGACCCAGCCGAGACCGCCGCATCGCAGATACATAGATAGAGCGCAGGGCCAGAGATAGAGAGACAGAACAATCAATCCACTCAGTTCATACCCAGTGCTTTCAAGTCATAGGTGACCAACTGAAAAAAAGGCTTTTCTGAAAGCCTCAGTATCCCTCTCTAGCAAGGCCCTCACATGGCCGTTACGAAAAAGCCTTTTTGTCAAACTGCTATAACCCCCTTCAAATCAGACACTTCTCTAAGTTCTAGAGTCGTCGGTATCTTCTACTCCTTAGAACACGACGCTTAGTTGTCGCAGCTATCCTAAATATTTCTTAAATAGTCTTAACGCTATAAGGAAGCTTTTGTACTTAACAGAAATACCACACAGCAAGAACTACGCTGCGTTGTGGCGTCTTAAGCTGTGAAGGCTGGTCATCTAGGACAAGCTCGGGCGGCGGCGTAGTAAGCTGAAATCTTGGTCTTGGCATTTTTCGGTTAGCCAGTATTAATCAGAAGACTCAAGAGCATCAATTATCAAGTTTTACTATAGGAAAAGAGCTGAGTTGAGTACACAGGAGTCAAAGTAGGGGACTGCCACTTTCGCAGTTAACCGAGAGCCGTGCGGGAACTCCAAATTCAACACCAACGCTCTATCACCACAAATCACCACAATACTATTGTCGCTTTTTTGCCAAACAACAAACAACACTAAAGCCTCTAGGCAGGCCACCAAAAGTTCAGAATGGCAGTGCGTTGTCCGCTGCTATACGCGATTCTATTATCCCTGAGCGTTGCCCCCTATGTAGCCAATCGGCGCATAGTGTTGCGTCTCGCCTACCCCCTGGCTTGTGGCGCGGAACTAAGGAGATTGGTCGGGCTTCCAGCCAGCGGGGGTCCGAGACACAGGCAGCCTGATACCATCGAGACCTTCGCTACGGACGTCTACCGTACGTGTCACTCCCAGCGCGAATTATGTCAGCGTTCGATCTTCGACTAAAGGATGGCCGAGAAAAAGCAATGCAGCGGGCAGGCCATACAGAGTCGCAGTGGGTTAGATTCTATGTATGAAGCTCTACAAATAAAATTATGTGTAAACTAATATCATGTAGCATCTTAGCAAAGTTGAGGTTGATACCCTCTTAGAAGCTCACCCAGACTGGAAACGCCCCGATGTGCCATCAAACATTATTGATGGAATGTTGGGACGGATCAACGACAAGCTAGCGGAGGAGGAAGCCCCTCGGGTCGACCTCACCGTATTTACGTGGCGCTTGTACCGGCTGATGAAGGATCGGACAAGTAAGTTAGGCTATGCCTCCTCACTTTACTTAGTTGTCTAATGCTTGCAGCCAATAATAAAGGCGAGACGCCACTGGAATCCAAAAAGTCGGGCGATGCGGGAATGAGTGAACATGACGGCGAACATGCACGGAGCTGAAACCGGGAGAAGCGCGCACGCCCGGGTGTACAGGAATAGATCTGCTGCACTAGCATATATTGAAATGAGTGAACATAACGGCAAACATGCACGGAGCTGAAACCGGGAGCGCATGCCTAGGTGTATAGGAATAAATCTGCTCACTTGCACTTACACATTCGCTATCTATCACCCAAGACCGTTGGTGCTCTCTTTGATGTGACACTGGGGGGCTTATGCATTAACAAAAACGCGGTTCGGTCGCGTTCATCCCCGAAGATGCCCGCACAAGTTGTGAATCCTGTCAACATGAAGTTCCCCGTCAGACCAATTACCCTCAAGCGTCTGTGCCACCAGGAAAGCCACCGTACGCAGCTGTCTGGCCAATCCACAGTTGACTCCCTTGACTACTGTACGTCAATCTTAGTTTCCTGTGGGCTAGCTGCAGCCGCCCCAGATCCGCCCTCGACAATTGGTTCGAATCAGTGTAGAGTCAAACTAGGAGGCGTTTCAATGCGTAATATAATCAATGTGTGCACGCGAACATCTGTTATATCCCACCACCATATCATTCACGCTGCACATGCCTCATAAGTTACAATAATATCAGCAGTTTAATAGTACCTAAGGGTCTTACCACGAACGAGAGGTACCCGACCACACAACTCCCGACCGCACAACTCCCGACCGCACAACTCCCGACCGCACAACTCCCGACCGCACAACTCCCGACCGCAAACGCGAGTCCGACCACATACAAGATACTCCCGACCACGAACGATGTCCTCAAACCCACAAAGCCACCCCACAATACCCCCTTTACCACCCATGGATCATCCAAGGAAGCTGAGAACACCTTCGACACAAGGATTATAGAGCTTCAGAATCAAAACGCAAGTCTAATCGAACAGATTCGGGTGAGTGAGCAAAAGATACATTCAATCAGCCAGGACCTCATTGAGTTTCGAAAGATAGAAGAGGGACTATGCGAGAGAGGAGATATTTTGTTAGAAGAGAACAATGAGCTTCAAGAGCAGAACAACGCTTTAGAAATTAGAGTGGAAAGATATACACATGTCTTTAGACAACTTGATATGCTCAAGAAGGAAAATGCGTCTTTGAAGGAAAATGCGTCTTTGAAGGAAACTCTGAAGAACACTCAAGAAGAAACCGACTTGAGAGAAATGGAGTTAGATACTCTCCAGTCCCGCCTGTCGTTGCTTGAAACAGAGAATGCGAAGCTTCAAGAGCAGAATACGGGTCCGATAAAAATCGTGGAAATTTCACCGAAAGCTCGTGCAAACATTCAAGGCGCGGATCTAGCAGATAAGTATTTTGCCAATAACAGTAGCATCAAATGCCCAGAATGCGGCGAATCTTGCTCTGGCCCTACCAAGATTGCTATCTTGTGGAACCATTGGACGGATAAGCATAAAAACCAGGGGTTGGAGCTTCTATGCATGGTACAAGGTTGTTCACATACAATAGGAGGGGGCCACCGATCAGCTTCGAAAATGCAACGCCACCTGAACGAGAAGCATGGCATGCCTTACCCAAGGGTCTATTTTTGCTGCGACAAGCTACACAGCTTCAATCTATTTGCTCAGCACATACAGCAGGAAGGACATGGTCATGCAGCAAAACCTCAAATACCACCCTTCGCCGCTGGGAGGATATCCGAGACCAAAAGGGGCGCGCGCCCTGCCCCATCAACAGCGAAACGACCGCGAGTAGAATCAACGCGAAATGACGTCACGGATGCAACGCACACTCTAGGCGACACCCTTTACGAATTTACGGGTTGCAAAGTCATATATAAAGGGGCTTCAAAGTTGTTTGATTTAGCGCACCATTGGAACACGCACGGAGAAGTCGCTAAAAGTTTCGCGGTGCAATGCGTAATTTGTCACTATCCTTTCACAGGGGATTATATGCCACTTAATCTTATAACGCACTACAAGCACTTTCACAGAATAGCCTACCCAGAAAAAAAATTTGGTGTTGCAATTATCCCTTCACGGGAAAGAATAGGTGGACCAACATTCATCGTCATATGAAGAACTCGCACAAAATACAATCCAATAACACTAAGGAACAAGTAGAGTGTTTCGACTACTTACGGGATGAAGTTGGCTAAGGAAGCTCGGCAAGCATCTGCATGGGGTTCAAAACAGGCTGAGCTATCCTTGCTCGTTGGAGACTTGAAAGAGCAAGACTCTTGACCTTCAACAGCGCGAAGAGTACCACGGTGGAGGAAGCAAACTGAGAGTAGCTGTTGGGGGCTGTACGGCAGCACTGTGCGATGATTGGAGGGTTCTATGGGACAACTGGAGAGCCTCGTAGGACGACTCGAGAGACTTGTAGGACGACCGGAGATAGTCGTAGGACGACTCGAGAGACTCATAGGACGACTGAGTAGCGGCAAGGGTGCTAAGTAGCGTTTCCATCTCACGTTTAAGCTTGGCATGAGATAGTGCCAGATTCCTGAAGGATGATTGAATGGTATCGGTGGAATATTTGAGGATGATACAGGAAGATTGGACCTCTTTCAACTCATCCTGGAGTATTGCTACCTTTTCCTCCTGAGTGAGTTCGCCTGAGGCTCCCCTCATGCTAGTCGTAGCGTTTTCGACATAGGGCTGAGCTTCCTTTACCGCATGGTCTGATATGCTGATGATGTATTGTCGGACCAGCGTTATAACCTTTAACCCAACCTGTTCCTGTGGTATCTTGGTGTGACGACGGGAATCGCTGATTGTTTGGGTCTGCTGTGTAAGAGGATTTCCGTTGATACGCTCAGTTATCCTCTAGTGCAACGAATGGTCAAACTCCGTTTGTAAACAGCTGATAATGCTAGACTCTAATGCTTCTAGGCCGGCGGAATGCATGGCACTGAGCGAAGGTGTGAAGATATGATTCTCGATTGCAGTTGGGGTCTCGATCGCGGTTGTGCGCCTTTCAGTTGCTGCTTGCTGCTTCTTGATTGAATATTTGTTCGCAGTAGGGTTCTCGTTCTCGGTATGATGCAACTGAAAAGACCAACGATCGTTTCGCATGTCTTTCATCAAATCCACCCCGTCCCTATATGTAGCTGCTCGAGCGTTGATTAGCTCCTGTTGTGAGATCGTGAGCTTAGGAATGAATGGGAGATGATCATTGATTCTAAGTAACTACAAAAGAGATAGTTTATATATCTGCGTGAGATCACCGGATCTTTTAGTTCCTCCTGTTCCGTTCAGGTTCCGTGCTCATCTGATCTTAGCTCCGGTTGTAGAGCTTCGTATTGCACCGTAGATCATTAATCCCTTGCAAGGATCATTTATTTCTTGCGACATAATCTAATTGCATTAGTATCTAACGTAGTAAGTTAACGTAAGGCTCCTCGTAGATCTAGTGCATCAGAGTTCTATAGCTAACGACATCTTCTAGATGCAAGGATATTACTTGTAGTAGACGAAGGTATACCAAAGACAGTCTAGATACTGGCTAAGTTACAGGGCAAGTCCTGTTGTTAGCTCTAGTAGTATACGGCAAAGATGGCGCTCTGTTGCGGCGTCTTAAGCTGCGGCAGGGACTCGGCTAGGACAAGCTCGGGCGGTGGCGTCGTGATTCGAATACGTTTAGGCATTATAGGTAGGAAGCGAGCGCATTACAAATTAACTAGTTTGGCTCAAAAAACAGGCTTGTGGAGTGTGTGCAAGTTGTTGTTTTGATGCAACTGATTTGAGATGGGGCGCGCGATTCTATTTCCGGCTTTCCCGACTTACCGAGAGCGGCGTTACTCGCCGCACTGGCCAAGGTGCTCCGCACCTTGGCCGTAGCCAGCTCAACGGCACTTGCCAGCTCAACGGCACTTTTCATCAACTTTTCATCTTTCGCACGCGTTTTTTCGCGACGCTGCTATGTTTTCGCGATTTAGACGCTACAGCGATGTTGAGCAGCGTATTGAGCTCTGTTTGGAGTCCTTAGACGCATCTAAAAAGCCTAATTTTGCAGCGTTATCGCGTGAGTACAATGTGCCAGTTAACTAGTTACGACGCAGAGCCAAAGGCTTCAACTTAAAAATCTCGCGCCCAGCTGCAAATAAACGCCTTAACGACGCGCAAGAGGAGACTGTAAGACAATATATTGCTCGCTGCGATCAATTACACATGCTAGCGCTAGTACTGTAGCTGCAAAGTACTATCTAGAGTATCTTAGATAACGACAATCTATCTAGCTAAGCTCCTCTACTTAGAGAGCGCTTTATCGCGCGCTAGCTTAAGCGCAATCCTAACTACTATAGAGTCTGCTAGAAGCCTTAAGAGCTTACGAGGCTTGCGAGCTCGCAGCTTAAGGTCTATACTAAGTATTTTGTAGAGTTAAAAGCTATTATACTTAAGTATAGTATCTAGCGCACTAACTACTATAACGTAGATAAGACTAGGTTTTAAATTAGAGTTAGAGGCTCGTAGTAGATTATAACTTTTAACTAGGATCGCTAACAAAGTAGCATAAGTAAGATAAATTACAACTTTGTTACTATAATAGAGGCGATAAATACTACTAGTAATATACTACTACCTATACTTATCGCTAAAGGCGCTGTATATCTTAAAAAATAGTATACTTAGACGTTTCTACCTAGTAAGTATAGTATAGGTTTAAGTAGTAGTAGCTATATAAATAATACGCTTATACTAGAGTAGCTAAAGTACTTTTACTATTACGAGTGTAATAGAGATAAACAAGATAGAGCTAATTAGTCCTAATTTAAGTGCTAACAAAGTATAAAGTAAGTAGAGTAGTAATATAGGATAAGAAGCGAATTACAATATAGATACGTAAGAGCAATCTATAAACACGTATAATAGATTAAGGTAATCTATAAGGTCGTACAAATAGATTAGTAGAAGTATATAATTAATAGAAACGCATATTATTAGGATAGTATTAGTAATCTAATCTCTAACCTAGAACGCTAATACTTAACATTACGTATACAAATTAACTATTATCTATAGTTATTACTTAATTATAACACAAGCTTTTGTTATTACCTCCTAATCTACTAACACCTAAATAGGCTATTAGGAAGTCGACCCTAGTAGCCTCGTTATATTTACTCTTACTTGTTGCTACACTAAGTAGGTACTTAGAGACTACTTATCTTAGATAGGTTTAGCGCCTACTTAACTCTAGAGTTTCTTAAATACTATAACAATTACTAGATAATCCTATTTACGCTACTATCTTATACCTTATAGGACTTATAGCTACTTAATATAGTTTATTTCTAGCCTCTTAAATACTACTATAAACGCTTAGTTAAAGTAGTAATACATACTAGCTATACTAACTTTAATAAACTTAAGTTTTTTTAACGTAATTAAAGGTATTAGAGCGTAAGCTTTTAAGCTATCTATAGTTAGAAAAGCGTAAGAGTTAGTAGGTATTTAGCTATAGAATCTATAGATTGTATACTAGAAGCTACTACGCGCTAAGAGTACTAGTAAGAGTAAGCTACGCTAGCTAGAGCGCTACTAACTACGAGATCTCTCTAAGTACAATAAGTTTATAGATAGCGTAGGAGATACGCTTATAGAGTAGGATTACTAGAGCTACCTAGATATAGAGTTACTAAGTATACTCGAGTAAGCTAAAGTATACGCTAGGTCTACTTGCACTACAAAGCGTAAGCTACACTAAATAACTATAGTCTAATAAGCTTAACTAGAGCGCTAGAGAGCTAGCGTAAAGTAAGTTAAGGGCAACAAATAATCTAGAGTGCTTACTATAGCTTTAGCTTGAGCTGCAGTAGATGCGCGTATTAAGAGAGATACTAAGAAGGTCGCGCGCGCTACAGCGAGAAAGTACAAAGCTAACTAATAATACATTGCAGACTAGCGCCTCGGCGAGTAGTAGTAGTCTCTAAATTGCGACTCTATATTATATATATACTACACTTAAACTTAACTATTTTAGAGCCTTACTTTTTACCTACGTTAAGTAGTTATTTAAGTTAAGGCCTCTGGCTCTACGCTGTAGCTGCCTAACTCGTACATCTACGAGCGCGATAACTCTACGAACTTGAGTAGTTTATACTCAAAACTACTCGTTAGTATAGTATATATACTATACTTAAACTTAACTGTTTTAGACCTTCAATTTACATCTGCGTTGTGGAGTTATTAACGTTGCAAGACAAATTTGTATGAAAAAGTGCCGTTGAGCTGGCAAGTGCCGTTGAGCTGGCTACGGCCAAGGTGCGGAGCACCTTGGCCAGTGCGGCGAGTACCTCCAGCTTAAGCGCGTATTTCATCCTCAAACCAAAGAGCGAGCTAACCGAGATCCACGCGTATTGATTTGCGACGGCTTCGCGACCCACGAATCCCTCGAGATTTTAGAGTTCTGCTTCGAGAACAACATTATCCTATGCCGCCTTCCCTCTCATACCTCCCATAAATTACAACCTTGTGACGTAGCAGTGTTTGCGCCACTTAAGACAGCTTATCGAGTTGGTTTATAAACACCATATACTATGACCAGGTACGGATTCGTATTTTGGTCTAGTGGTATATTCAACATATCGCGATCAGGTCGAACAACTAGAACGAGGTGGTGTTGGTACAATCGGCAAGGGTCATTTCACCTATCTGTACTACCCAGCAAGGATAAGGGCCTTCACTGAGAAGAACATTCTCGCAGGATGGTCAGAGAGCGGTCTGTTTCCGTTTAATCCTAACAGAGTGCTCAGAGATACACCGAAACCAGTAGCCAACTCGAATGTCAACGCAGCCTATGAAGTAGACATAAGCTCAGTTCCACAAGGTAACGTGGTCGAGACGCCAATAACGCCAGTCACACCAGTGAACCCTGAGGCTGTAGTATCACTGCAAGCTATAATCAGCCAGGACGCACACACTCTTGATGACGCGAGCAAATGGCGTTTGCAGAGGCACGTGCAAAAACTTGCGAATTCTGCGAGTATGTCATTTGCCGAACGTGCACCCCAGAAGGAACAGATTCGATTTTTGTACAAGATGAACAACGAAGCCAAAGTGCGTCGATCAACCAAGTCTGTGGTATTAGGTAAAGCAAAGGTAATGAGCTACGAGGACCTTGAGGAGGCACGAGCAAAGCGTGCTACGAAAGACGCAGCTAAGGCGGAGGGAAAAGGAAAGCGCGGTCGGAAGCGCAAAAGTCAAGCAGTAGCAGATATACAGAAGCAAATGGCACCGGTTGTGGACGTGCCAGAATTTGGAGCACCTGCGGCGGGTATTCTAGGAGTCAGCGCAAACATGGCATCTGTGTCCGAGTTTAGGGCACCGGTGGCGCGAATGATATGAGATTGCTTGTAAAGGGGGTTGTAAAGTTGTAAATAGCCGAGCATAGGTATTCCTCTATCCTGCCTTCTTGCTATGCAGTCGCTCTTTGATCTCACATTAGCAACCAAAGCGAGGCAAAGGTAGCCCAATTGGAAAACGCCACGTAATTAGGCACCAGGAATGCTTTCTGGAGTATCACGTGAGTATGGTTTCCAGCATCCCGTTAACTTTCCTTTGACAAGAATTTGGCAAGCAAGCAGTCAATTGATATATCAGAAATCTCTGGCACAGACTAAATCAATCGCGCCATGTGTTTATATTTGACTCGTGTCCATTCTTGTAGACATTACACAAAATCTCTTCAGGAGGCATGCAATGAAGCCAAGAAGGTGAAAAAGGTGTGTGACGGCGGCTCTGAAGATTCGAAAACCACTGGCGGCTTATGCTATCTTCCTGGATGCGATAAAAAGCCTGGTATTCGTCGAGAAGGCCCAGGTAAGAAATAACAGGTCACTGCCAAATCCCTTTACTAAAGCACTACAATAGGCGATCGCACGGATAGCGGCTTTGATCCTGACGATGTTGATTTATGAAGCTTAATTGCTTAGAAATAAGGAGACAATTTGGTGAAGAGACGGACGAGACGAGGGTTCACTCGCCATAGCGACTCGCGCAATCCTCCAGAGTTGCTCTTTTTCGATCTCATTCGATGTAGCATCTCCCATCTCCAAGATCATCTTGCCAAGCGCCCATATATCATTCCATGTCCGTGCTTCTAAGCCTTCGGCGAGTGGGTCTGGTATATCAAGCATCTCCGGTGCCAGATAGTTCCTTGTGACGCCTCCGATTCCGCTAACATCGCTCAACACTGCGCCGTTCTCTGCGCTAATCAAGATATTTGATGGCCTAAGATCCATGTGTGTTATCTGTTGCTTATGAACGCGGGACAGTGCCTCGACGACCTGCAGTGCCCATCTTCGCCATGTACCAGTCATTTGTGGAGTCTCTCGTGAGCTCTGTAGCGCATCTACCAATGTACCATTTGGATGGTATTCGAGAAGGACGCCGCGTAGAACGGTCGAGGGAGCCGTGTTCGTGTTTTGGTCGGACTGATGTGTTTTATTAGACCCTGTGGATTGATCGGAGTCGTATGCTTCGAAGGCCTCGTAGGCTGCGGTTTCTCTGAACGTATGATATAGATTGCAAGAGACAACCGCTGCCACTAGCTGTACAATGCCCTTTGTACCATAGAACAGCTAAAGGTTCCGCAGCTCTTAACTGAGAACCTCGCTATCTCTAGGTTCGTAGAGAGGCTTGTCTACTTGCTTATAGACATACGACTGCCTGCTACTACCAACGTGCACTTCATGTACACCGGCGCTGAGCTGGCGGATTGTAGTGATTGCAGAAAGCTCTGTGGTTGTATGTGCGTTGCAATCGATGGCGGGAAATTGCACACGGAATGGATCTTCACGCACACAGAGTCGCAGTTCATTGAACACGAAGAAGTACTCGCTGCCGACATAAGGTGTGGTTGTTAACGGGAGGACACCATCGGGTGAAGTGATATCATTCTCATAGGCTGGAGGAGTGTCGTCATGTTCGCGCTTGATAAGAAGCTCTGTCACTGTGTTATTGACAAGCTTTAGACGGTCGAAATCGAGGCATAGACAAAGGTTCTGTAGATCCATGCGCCTTTGCTTTCTGTTTGCGCGAGCTGCTTTATCCGAATGGAGGGAGCCTTCGAAGGTGATTGTAACACGCCATCGCGACTTTGCGAAACTTGCAATGAGAGGAAGCGAGCGTTTTCGGGGTTCGACTCCAGCCTTCCATTTAGCAGTTGCTGTTCAAGACTTCTCGCTGAAGATCGTCGAATGTAATAATCATCCTGGTCTCGCACTTCTCACCTTCGTGGACGCTCAAGGTGTGTTGTTCCGATGCCCTTGTTCAGCTCTTCTCAGCGCTGTACTTTCTTAGCATCCCTTCAACAACGCGTATATTTTCTGCCCAAAACTCCATTTTCTCGGTCTTGGGCATTTTACCTGAGCAGTATTCAGGTTTCATGAAACGAGCAAAGCGAAACCATTCCATAAAGTCTTTTGCACCTTGACTCTCCACCTGAGCCTTCCACTTAGGAATGGCATCCCAGAAAGCCTCCCGAAGCTCATCTGCTTGCGGATACTCAACCCCAAATCCGTTTGGAGCCCCCATTCGGAAAAGCATTTCAATGCATTCGTAAGCCGCAAGAAAGGGGGCGCTGGCGCAGAATTCCCAGTCAATAATGGCTTTGATTTCAGTGTAGTCGTCCGTTGATACTAGCAAATTGTGGAGACCCATGTCAACATGGATAGTGACGATCGGACAGTGGTTGACAGTTTCGGGGATTTGGTCCAAGCGAGAATCAACGAATGCTTTAATAGAGGCCAAGTACTCATCCTTAAAGTCATCAATGGCAATTGCTCTCTCCAAACTGGCAACGGCATGCTGAAGTCGGGCTTTGAGCCAATCACTCACAGATGTGAACGGACCTCCAAGGCTAAAGTGCCGATCAGGTCCGATGGTAAGGCTGATACTGCCGTTGCTGTCTGTAGAGATCAGTTCGCCTATCTGGTGAGGTGATGGAAGGGGCAGATCCCAGCAAGCCTGCCAGGCCAGAGCCACTTTGCGCACGAGTTTGAGCTTGTTGGCGTGCGACATGTGGGGATAGACTTGTTCTGACATGACACCTGGGACGAATTGTGTTATCTGCCTTCCGAATCCTGTGATCCGTTGATGTTCTGCCTCTCCTGGGATAGAATAGACGGCAGGCATCGGTATCACACCTGGTTTGCTGTTCACGCGGACAAACTTCATCAAAGCGTCCATGGATGCCACGTTCCCGTGGTGCCGCAATTGGACAACATAGGGAATGTCGGGCTTCTGCGTCGTTGTGACTTTGTATGAGATGCTCAAACCACCATCGGTGAATCTGTCTGAACATGCGACGGTCTCACCAGTTGCAGCCAAAACGGCTTTCTGCATGTCCTCGTCCGAGATCTCGATTTTCTTTGGCGCCGACAACTTCCTAGTTCGTCTATGAATCTCGATCTGGTACCTATCGAGAGGACATGGTGGACCGGCGATGGGCTCGAGAGCCGCCGAGTAGGTAAAGGTGCTGTCTGTGGTATGCATCAGGGCGTACCCTACACCCATTCCCTTGGTGGAGCCAAGAATTCCTGAATAGACGTATTTGAGTAGGGCATCCGCTGCCTCATACTGGTCCATGGGTAGTGGGGAGGTCATTTTACCGACAGATAGTAGTGACTAGATAGCGAGGCAGCAGGTCAACTGACTATGGATTTGCCTCGGTTGAGATGGCGCCAAACCACAACAGGCATATTAACCGCTT